>JAPYYR010003557.1:0-10155 GCA_030523065.1 Aphidius colemani | reverse complement strand
GAAGTTGTTAAGCGTAAAAATTCAAGGATTTAAACTACAGTACCACGATGTTTACACATAATAAACCGCGAGTCTAGATGGCTCACAAATTTTTTTTTTCAATTCTTTCAATACTTACTGTACCTCTTTAAATATTTAATAAACATTCGCCAATATAGCGAATCGAATTTTCGTCACTATGCTTCAAAATTGCTTGACGTTGTTTTAGATTAGTACGTTGTTGGATTATTACTAATTCTTGTAATAAAACACTGTGTTTTTTGTTGAATGGGTTAGACGTAGCGAGTGCCATTATATTTGTACAACTAGTATATTATTAGATGACGTAATAGTATTAATATCTTTTCGGAGAATGTAAACAAAATTATGTGTATTGTTTGGAAAAACACACGTACGGACCGAAGGTTTTCTAGAGTACTCTGTTTGCAATCAAGTAAAATATATCCATGAGTCACGGATGTCGCTTCAAAAAAAGCCCTTTGGATAAAACGTGGATTATCAGGGTATATTTGCCGTGCTAAGGAACAAACGATCTCGAGGTTTTTTAAATAAAGCAATATAATGTGTATTCAAACTGATATCACGGAAGCCTCAATAAAAAAGATTTTGCGATAATCATATGACTGATGATCCAAGATGATGACTTTCATATGTAAAAAGATCCATAATAACACTTGAAGACCCTGACTCTCTCATAAGATCATCAATAATAACTAATTTTTTTTTCTTATTATCAAACTCTTTCATTTTTACAAATTTAACTGAAAAAAACTCTTGCCATCTGAATCTGTCTTGCCATTGTCCATAAAAAAAAAAAAATTAACAAATTTTACATCGGTGATATTTTTATTTAAAAATTTTTTTAACCAAGTAGTCTTACCACATCCTGATGCTCGAGCAAGAAGCATTGTGAACGGAAATTGCCACACTCAGGACATTTCAATAACTGAGAAATATTAAATGAATGATCGAGTTATATAGACAACTACATGAATCTGTATGAATAACAAAACAATTCATATTTTTATAATTATTCATAAACAAATTAAAATTAGTGAAAAAATAATAAATTATTAAATAAATTTTTGCTAGAAATTGTTAATAACAAATTAAATATTTTCTGAAAAATAGGATAGCAAAAAAATTTTCAAATACATTCACAGAATAATTTTTTTCTTTTTCTACAGTACAAATAAATTTTTATTACATTGGAAAAAATTTTTTTTACATTACACACGTTGTTTTTTATAACCCAGATGATATGTAATATTCTCGTAGCGATTACGCTTAGGCCCTGTAACAGAAATCAATTTTTTATCAATAATAGAATACACTTGTAAATCTCTGGTTTAACGGATAGAATTATATGTAATTTCAGAAGATTCTATTTCACACTGAATTAATGATTCAACAGTATTAAAATTCATAAATTTTTGTGCCTCGAAGTCAAGTCGTACATCTTCTAATTTACAGACTTCTACTTCACCACCATCAGGTTTTTGTACAATAAAAGAATAAAATTTTGGCCCACCCGATATAAAAGATTCAATGTATGAACTTTCACCATACTCTTCTAGCTCATCAGTGAAATCTCCTAATTTAATTCCTGTAATTAATTTATCACTTCCGTTCTTACATATTCTTATAATAGAGTCAGTATCAACATATAAAATTTGTTTACTATTTTCATGTATACAAGAATATAACTTTTCTCGAGCGTAAGCTGTAGAAGCAGCCAATACAACGTTAGTCGTTTTCGTTAAAATTTCTTCTTCATTAATTAATTTCCACGAAATTAGGACAGTCTCTTGGTTTAACGGTTCAATAAATTGAATTAAATTTTTTTCGTTATCTACTATATCAAAATATTCTTGTGAATCATTGCAAATTGTTTTACGCCATAAAGAATTTCTTCGCCCTCGTTTACCATATAATAATAATATAGGATAAAATACAGAATTTATACATTAATTAAAAAAAAAAGTAAACGAAAATTTTAAAAAACAAAATATTAAATAAAAGTAAAATTTTCCAATGAAAAACAAAAATATTTAAAAAAAGTTATTGAAAAATTTAAAAAGTATTATATGTAATGAATCATTGTTGAATATTGAGAATTGTTTTTTTTTCAATTATACTGAAAGAGGAACGTGAAAAACATTTGACGCATGGTCACCAATAGACGCATACCGATTCAAAGAGTATTGATAATTTAAGATTGCAAAAAGAATAATAGATATCAATTATCATGTGTTAATTTTATTAAATACAGTGGTAAAATATTCCATTTTCGCACATCAAATAGTGGCCAGTAAATTATCAAATCCACAATCCATCAAGAAGTCGCAGCAGTCATCAACACTCATCATCATCATCTTCATCATCAACATCAAGGTTTGCGAGAATGTGTGTGTGAGTTTGAATGCGTGAAATTTATAATATACATGCGTCATAATTTTGTAGTAAAATAAATGATAATTCTTTAAATATTTGTTAGATAAATTTTGTATCAGAGTTCATTTTGTTTTTTGATTGAATACACTTTGGGTTTAAAATTGTTCATCAAACCATTTTAATCCCATTACAATTGTTTAAACTAATAATCGGAATTGACGGAGATAATTTTGGAATAATAATAAATAGTTATGTTGGTATTTCGGACATAGCGCCTAATACCTCGAATGTGAAACGCGTACTCGGTTATTTGACAATAACTTTTGGTATGAATAAAAAAAAATCATTTTATTAATTTTCTATTCTGAATAATAATATTCTTCAGCATGTCGATTGGACGACTAGCACTTTTTTTAAAAATATTTTAATAGTTATATCGGCATTTTGTACTCAGATTCAAGTCAGAGCATGTGTATTTTATTTTATTACATTTGAATTAATAATTAATTTTCTAAATACTTTTTCAAGTATGACTCATGTTTTGTATACAGCAAGGAATTATGTAATATAGGAAAAATAATCAAGTGATGGTTTATTGACATTTATTTTATTTAAATATGGGTTTTATTTTGAAATTTATTCTCACTTAACATACTTTTATTACAATATTTTAACCAGTTTCATAAACACTACAATTTTTATCTGAAGAAATTTTATTTAGAGAAATATTTTTTAATGCGTCTTATGAAGATTTCTGACGGTATATAAGTATAGTCCTTATTGATGTAGCTATTTGTTGTGATTACACAATCAAACATTCTGTAGTGTTCTTCATTACTAACGCGGTAGTCAACCCACAATAATTAATCCACAATTTCATACATCGAAACCTCATGGAGAGCTATTTTACCAGAGCCCTGATCGAATATAACAGATCGCGCTTTGTAAGAATAAGTGAAAAATATTTTGACGTCTTTAATAATAATAATAATAATAATAATAATAATAATAATAATAATAGATATTTAAAACTAAAAGGGTAGTTTTTAGTAGTAGTTTTAAAGGGTGGGTTGCAGGGGTACGTATAAGGCCCGCGGTTACTTGCGGTACAGTGTTCCACAAATCAATCGTTGAATCCAATTGAAGTTTATTTGAGTATTACTTTTATTGATTTTGAACTTTGAATTTAGGTGTGCCGGATTGTTTGGTGGCAACTGAACGGCTCACCAGCACAAATCCGAAGTTAGTCTCCGTCCAGCCAGCTCTTTCCTCTAATTTCTCCATCATTTACTCTCACACAAATGCAATCATACAATGAATAGGTGGCAGCACTATATCTATATATACTACAAATTCAAGGAAATAATTTTCCAAAAGAAACAATTTTTCTCAAATTATAGAAAAACCATTTCTTGAAGCTTAGGAAAATAAGTCTTTTTGAAATACTTCAATCATTTATTACAAAAAAAAGTGAATGTTTATACCAATCATTTTTTTTCATGTTTATCAGGCGAGTGATTAGTGTTATTTTTAAATTTTGATAATATGAAGTATGACAACACATATATTTTCAACTTCTACAATCCAAAATGAAAACTTTGTAGTTGAAAATTTTTTTCCTTGAATCTAGGGAAATATTTCTGGATTTGAATTTATATTAACTTATCGATATTATTTATAATTTAAGCATCATTTTTGAATTGTTCTTTTTTGGATTATGTCATTTCTATAATAGTCTTTTTTTTCCGTTTTGAAAATTTATCATTTACAAAAAATCACATTCATCTTAAAAGTAGGGATAGGTCGAGTTAGTTAATTTTCACTTATTAGCAAGAATTTTTTCTCCATTTCAGTGATTTCTATATTCATTTAAATGTATAATTATGTTTAGAAAAAATTTATTGCATTAAAGTATTGCTGTTTTTTCCATTGAGTGGAGCTATTCAATTTCACTTAATTTGAGGGGAAGTTCCATTGATGAAGTGAAAAATTTTTATCGTTGTAGATTCGAGCGTAAGTTCTACATCGAAACGAGGATTAGTGTCAAGCTCCGAGACTTATTTCTACCTGGGAACGCTGTTTGGAATTCATCCATATATTAATATATAATATTATGTATATATCCATTTATACAGGGTGTCTGGTAAGTCGCGCACGCTAGATTCTGCATAAAATTTCCGATGGTAAATGTTTTTTTACTTTGTGTCTACGATGCTTTGTGCCTGAGTTATTAGCGCTTGAAGTTGACCAATCAGGATCGAGCGTCAAAAATTATTATCTTTATGGCATCTAAATCTACATGTTTGAAATTACATACCATTACCATCCGTTACTCACCAGAATTTGAACGCAAGATGGAGCTTAATTGTGAATACTTTTGTAGGCAAATTTTCTAAATGACAACTCAACACACACATCACTCACATTCATCATAAATAAATTGTCTAATATCATTAATAAATTTACATGTGGTTTTCAATTGAAAAATAAATATGTTGAATAATAAGGAAGTAATTAAGAGATTCATCACTCAATGTAATTATTCAATAGATCACGTAAAGTGATTAGTAAAGTTACATTAAGAAATAATCATATTGAATAATAAAAAAGTAATTAGGAAATTAATCACTTATTGTAATTATCAAATTAATAATCACCTTATGTAATTATTAAATTAATCACGTAAGTGATTACTAAATTTTTATTGAAAAATAATTATGTAGAATAATAAACTTACGTGATTAATTTAATAATGTTCAACATTTGATCAAGGTACTTGACTACATCTTAATCAAGTGAACCTGGTCAAATTTTAATCAATAAATGATCAAATTAAACACTTTAAAATAATTTTTTTTTAAAAACAATTTCCCCCTGTTCAAGATGTGATCAAGTATTTTGATCCCATCTTGATCAAATAAACCTGGTCAAATCTTGATCAGAGTGTGCATTTTGACTAAACGTACAATATGAAGATGAAAAAATCTTTATCTTTATCGATGGCTCGGCGGCCGAGCGGTCTAAAGCGTACGGTTAGAATTTAAGACATTATCGTCCGCGAGTTCGAGACCAGCGAGTTGCGCGCACGTAATCTATTTAATTGTAAAAGTATGGATCCTACCGTCTCCCTCATCTTCTCTCTTTTCAATAGCAATGAATAAATAGGTAATAAATGAAAAAGACCAAGTTAATAAAAAAATAAAACATCGAGTTCATCAAGTTTCAAGCAGGTAACTTGATCAAATCTTGACCAGGTAGCTTGATCAAGTCTTGATCTATTTTTGCGTTACGTTTTGATAAACTCTTGATCAAATCATGAACTGAATTTCCACTCGGGAAGTTCTTCTTTCGTGAACACATTCGTGATTCTATTCTGCCAGCTCCATTTTATGTCCATCAATTGTAGTCTTCGTTGCAGTAAATAATTTGTCGAGTAATAGATGCAGATGGTTTATCTTTATTCTAAGGAAGAACGATCCCCATTGAAGGAAGTTGGAGACTGCTTTTTCTGTTACGTTTTTAGGTAGTTAAAAGTATAAAGAATCTATTAGAACAAACTCCCCAGCTTCTTTATTTAGTTTAAAAGTTGTTATGTTTATAAAAAAACCAACATATGGAGAAATGAAAAAATTACCCTCCAAGACAGCAGTTATTGCAAAAAGAAGGGTATACTGGAATTATTTTGTATAGTTTTTTTTTGTGAATAAGTAAACGAAGTTATTTAGAATTAATTTTTACACTTCTAGTTTAATAAGTTGCTAGCTATTTATTAGTAAAAAACAGCAGTGAAAAAAAAAACACTAGTTTTTTCTTATCAGTGAATAAAAATGTGGCAACCACGCATAGATCCATTATGTATATTTGATCGTATATTACCAACCGCATCTCTGAATTGCGTGTCTATTTAGATCAAACGTTACCACGTCGCTCTGGTTGTTAGGTGTGAATTTTTTCTCAATTGTTGGATAAAAAAATTCAAAAGTTTCAAGGTCAGCGGCTGGTTTTGTACAGGCAAAGAATAAAGTTTACGGATGAAACTTTAAGTTAATATAATACAGGTCGTTCTCTCTCTAGTTAATAAAGCTTATATCTGTTAGTAACATTCAAGTAAGCCATTACCTATAATAAAACGAATTTCATAGTCTATGACTTCAGTTATATTAGTATTTAATTTAACTGAATTTTTTTTTCAAACTTTTGGTTGACTCTACAGATCAAGATAACTATCACTGATTACAAAAGTTTACCCAGTAAATAAACTTGACAAGGTTGAGTATCAGAAAAACATCTCGGAAACTGACGTTACCATGAAGAAGTTGGGTTGTCACTAAATTTTTCAACTGCTTTCGGTCAACTTTTTTTTCTCAGTTAAGTTTTCTTAGTTTTTTTCTGTAACTGCGGACAAAAAATACAGTTTTAAGGTTCAGTCAAGTTTCCAAAGATTTATATTTATACTTGACTTATTATGGCAGTTGCCATGACAAATAACACTTAAATAAAAAAAAGAAATGAACCATATTTTCTATATATTTATTTCTATAGTATAATTTTTCAAAATTTTCGTTAATATATCTATTTTGGTGATATGAATTTAACTTCGTAATATTTTAAATTTTTAGTCGTTAATCTTTTGCCAACATGAGTAATACAGATTTCAATAAAATAAATGGATTCAAAAAATTAGATAAAAGTGAGCCCCGTGGTCATTTAGATATTCACAACAGTAAATATCTAAATGAGCCTCTGCATAATCGTAAAATCGACGATAAGCATACTTCTAATAGTTGTTATCATGGATGCTGTAAAAATCGAACACCTGATTTTTTTGTTACTAACGACAATCTAAACAAAAACACAAGAAATAAGATAGGAATTGATGGTATAAAAAAAAACCTGACGCATAACTACTTTAACGAATGCAATAAATTACGAGAATTAGAGTATTACTATAAATCAAAAAAAAATTCATCCGTAAATGAAGATGAATTTTTGTCAAACACAATCGCTGATTGTTATATATCACCAAAAAAATTAAATAAAAACTTAAAAGACACATCATTCGAAAATTCAAAAGTAGTCTTTATTCAAGAAAAATGTTCAAATCTCGGTCATATAATAGAAAAATTCGAAGATACCCAAGATTTTATCGATTCTTTAGACAAACATTCCGGTGTGGCTGGGTTAGAGCTGGCAGATAGATTCTTTGAAGCAGACATTGAATACAAAAAACCAGCAAAAACTGGAATGATTTCTCAGGTATTCGCTAAACAATTTGATACAGTTGAATTACTCAATTCATCGGCTCGGCCATGCAAATCCCATGAGAATCCTCTGGAAGAATTCCGAACTGACATTAATTTAAATACCCCAAGATTCCAGAGAATTTTTATGGATACTATTGAAGATATCGAGATAAAAAAGTATGATGACGAAGAAAGACCATGTGATAAATCAAAATGTCTCTCAAAACTGAAAAAAAATTATTCCAGTGTAGCGAATTTATCGGATGTTACTAAATCGTTACATAAAAATTATGAAATTATAAAATTGAAAAAATCAAAAAAAAAAAATGAATTTGCTGGGTTACATGTCGGTAATTCACGTTTGGGTTTGCTTGCGAGCGATCGTTATATTTATTTAACAGGTAAACATGTATCGAATACTAGAACAATGCATAAGAAGTGTTTAAATATTCGGAAACGAATACCAGGTAATATGGGATGGCTTTGGAGTCATCAAGAAGCTGCTCAAATAAAACCACGTCCTGGCTGGAGGCCAGGTTCGATGTCAAGAAACATGCGTGAAATAATTGAAGAGACAAAAGCGAGCATGACTAAAAAAACAAAAAAATTGAGATCAATATACTCACGCGGTAAAAAAATTTCAAAAACAAATAAAAGAACAATTTCCGTAAAAAAAAATCATAAACTTAAAATTAAGGAAAGACATACAGAACCACCAGCGACGTTGATAGTACAGCGTAAGGATAAAACTTATTATGTTACAATGTATCCAATAAAACAAAATAAAACTAATGAGCTGAAGTTGGAGGAACAAATGAAACCATTACATTTTAAATTTGTTGCAACTAAAAATGATGCTAGTGATGAAAGTTCAACAGTATCTGATTTAGAAATTGAGTTTACACCACCAGCTATTATTTACAGATATGAAAAAAATCCAAATGTTGTTCATATTGATACACAAGTTAAGAAACAGGACATCCTAGATGCAGCTGAAGCCGATATTTTTAAACAAAATAAAAAAATAAAAATGAAAAAAAGTAGATGGATGAAGCACGAGTAGATGATAGTACACATAGTTGAAAAATGTCTTAATTTACTACAATGTCTCCATTGACTTCAATGGATATCACGACAGTTGGAGCAACAGGTGTGAAAACTTTTCAATGTTGCAAAATCGATCACAAAAAAGACTAATAACATGGCTATATCTCAATAAATATATGATATAATATGTTGTAATATTTTCATCAAGAGGCCTAGTAGAGTCTTGGCTTATGTTTTTCCAGCGCAGAAATAATTAACTTGGTACACACGTAGATAAATTGCATGGGAATGACGTAACGTTTTTTATTTTTTAATGACTCCTTCAATATTAATTTTGAATATAAACTCAAGATAGTTTACTTATTGATATCAATATGCTCTTATTTAATAAACCTACCTAACATAATATTTATTTCCGTTATTAATTGTCATTATTAACAAATTCAATTGCTAACTGTTAATGAGATCAAATGTAAAAACGAGTTCGCTTGACTCTTTTTCGCTAATTTTTTTTATATCTTTAGCTAAAAACATCGTTTGTTCGGTGGAATTTTTCAGATTTTTCAATAGTGACATAAATTGTGTCAAAGTTAGCAACTTCAATTAACTCTCCTACTAAAAGTCTATTCATAGTCGAGTCTCCTTAGCCCAAATTCGACGATTTCTGTTCAAAAATTAAAGAAAAATCATAAGAGTGTATTTGAGGGTGGGAAATAGATTAGTCGGACTGAAAAATAGTGGAAAAATTTTTTTAGGGGGGAAAAAAATAAAAAAGGTGAACCACGATAATGGTCGAATTTGAGCTGAGGAGACTCGATTTGACTTGAAATTTCTGTGAATAGTCCCGTGTAGAAATTTCAAAAATTATAACACGGCCAAGCCTTGTCCCAATAATGGCATCCAATGTTTGGCAGCCAATGGTGCGCCACTCATGGGCCAAGGCTTGGTTGACTCATGGCTGGTTCTGTGTTACCAAGGCTCGGATGCCGATGCTTGGCTGACCATTGGTTGAAGAAGAGCTGGCCAGCCATTACTCGACCGTTCATCGGCCAAGTCTTGGTGAATTATTGGGTGGCCAAGACTGGAAACAGATGACTGAACCAAGTCTTGGCTCATTGAGAGCTGGCCAGCCATTACTCGACCGTTCATCGGTAGGGCTGGCACGATACGATACCGAAACGATACTTGGCCAAATATCGTCGCGATATCGAAAAATTATAAAATTCTAAATATCGTCTCGGTATCGTCTCGGTATCGTTGGATGTAATATCGTCTCGTCTCGGTATCGGTGTATACATAGGATGTAAATTTCAGGTATTAAAAAAAAAATTATTTTTATATAAACATTGATTTTTAATTATTTATTTTAAATAAAAAAAATTAGAGTGTGTGCCATCCACTACGCGCTGGGGAAGTGAAACTTCTCTAGATGAAATTTTTCAGTCATAAAATTTTCTTTAGCCTGGAACCG
>JAPYYR010003552.1:0-10845 GCA_030523065.1 Aphidius colemani | reverse complement strand
AAAAAAAAAAAAAAAAAAAAAAAAAAAAAAAAAAAAAAAAAAAAAAAAAAAAAAAAAAAAAAAAAAAAAAAAAAAAAAAAAAAAAAAAAAAAGAACAAATTTAATTGAGAGTTTTAAAATAATAAAGTACAATATAATTTTATAATTTTTTTTTTTTGTTATATAAATTTAATGATAATGATTGAAAATTGAAAATAAAAAAATAGTTGATTTTGTAATTTTTTCTTGAGGTCAAATAATATGTTATGTAGTCAGGAAGTCGAGAACCTTCGATGGTTATCCTACCCTCTTCTCTTTGCTGATTATTTGCCACATTTTGTGCACCTCTCACTCCCTCTTAACAACCACCTTTACTGACAACATCCCACTACTGCAAAATACACGATCAACTGCAATCATCACTTTCACTGTTGACCTACTGTGGCCAAAGCAAAAAAAAATAAAAAAAAAAAAAAAAACAACAACTCTTTTCCTTATATACATAAAAACTATTATTATTATTTTTTCCATTTAATTTTTTTAATATTATAATAATAATGATATATTTAACATTATTATAATCAAAAATTATTTAAAGGATATTATTTTTAATTTATTTATATTAATATTATTAATTATTTTTATACTTTAACTTGATTTATATATTAATGACTTTACTGATTAGATAAAATGTCATTGGATTAATTTTGATGTCCAAGGTCCGAGTTATACACTGTATCTTATTTAATGAAAAATATATTTTAAAAAAATATTTGAGTTTAAAAAAAAATAGGACACGATATGTGTGTATGAGCTTGGACTTGACACAAGAATTTAAAATTAAAAAAAATTAAAAATAAACCAGGACAAATAATAAATTTAAATTATTATTTAAAACTGAATGGAAAAATACTAAGTATATATAATATAAATTTATAAATTAAAAGATAACAAAATTTATATTTTTATTGTAATTTTTTTTTTTATTTTTTGTTATCTTATATTTTATTTTTGACTACAATAGTTTTTAACTTCAACGCCTGCATCCACGTGCATTTAATGTGCATGTTGATGAATATGTGTGTATATTTTTCTTGAATATTTTTTAAATTATTTAAGTGTCATATACGTATTTGTATGCGTCTCATCATGTTGATATCTTTATTATTATTTTTTTATTATTACCATCACAATATTGACGCCATCGAGTTTGATTTATGCCAATAAAATTGCAATCAAGTAATCGAGTATCAATTTTTTTTTAATCAATATGTACAAGACAGTATTTGTCATCGAAAAAAAAATACTTAAAGAATTTTTTTTTAGACTATCATTTTTGAAAAAAAAAAAAAAAAATATATACGATTGCATTTTGATGATATTTTTACGCTCGAGTCATCGCTCCCACGGTGTATTTTTAACTATATAAGAAAAGAAAAGTTACACGGAGAGATATAGGCAGTGCCGTATCAAAAAAAAAAAAATAATAATATTTTAAAACAATGATTATAATTTTAAGATAATTATTTAATTTGTTTGATATAATTTTATGATTGTGAAAATTTAGAAAATAAAAAAAAAACTTGGTGAAGAAAAAATTAATATAAAAGATAATGATAATGAATATATATGAAATTGAAAATAAAATAAAAGAAAAAATTATCTAGGAAGTAATAGTTGATTACAAGTATTTACATAATAATTTCACCGATGAAATATGGTTTCCAATTGAGTGCATAAAACATTGAGAGAGAGTGCATCGTCCTCGGAGAGAAAGTTGTCGTTGGTTATAGAACTAAAAGCTAAGCTATAATCCAACAGTTATAACTATGAGTTTCACAGTGAATAAAAAATAACACAATTTTACTGACTTGCTTGACAAATTAAAAAAAATTAATTAAATAAATTTATATAATAATTAGCAAAATAACTGAAAAATATTCAAATCAATATTCAATTTTTAATTAAATAATTGAATTATAAAATATATGAGTTTCATTAAAATTAAAATTCCCCAATTTTTTAATTTATCAAATGTAATTTTTTTTCTCTTTTTTTTTTAATTTAAACTTTACAATTACCAAAAATAATTCAACAAAGATAATCATTATAAAATTCTTTACATTTTTTTATCATTTAATAAATGTTTCATCATAAATGATCTATTTATGCGGAAATAAATTTTAAATAATTGTTGAAAAAGAAAATGAAAAGGAAAAAGTATTAAAAGAGTGATTGTTGAACGGGGGGTTGAAGGGGGGCAACCAAGGGGGTTTAAAAAAAAAATGATACAAGTAGGCGGAGCATAAATGCAAGTGAGAGCTCTCTTGGATAGGTGAAAGTTGAAAAATATAAAGTAACTACAAGATTGAAGAAAGAAAAAAACTATAAAAATATTTGAAAAAAAAAAAATAATTTATTATAATTTATAATCTTTATATTTAAAAACTATTTATCATAGAAGATTCTAAAAAAAAATTTAGAATCCAAAATAAGGTCAAATACGGTTCAAAAGAAAAAAAATTTAAATAAATAAATAATAAAAGAGAAAAAAAAAAAAAGAGACAACTAAAGGTAACTGTCGATAACGGTGCATGAAAATGAGAAAAGAGAAAATATATATAAAAGAAAAAATAGTTATGTATATATAAGTATATGAGAATGAGTTAGAAAGGTATAGAGGAAAGAGGCATAGAAATCACAAGAGTCATCGGAGAAATAGCGGAGTTTGTTGTAACCTAGACGTGAGCAACGAAGCGCCAACAAAATGAACCAATCCAAGACATACAAAAAGCAAAAGCAATGAAAGGAAAGCGCTAAGAACGAACCAACAACACCAGTTAACTCTTACTCATGGTACCGCTATCCGGCGCTTCATCATGATCATCATCATCATCATCATTATCATAATGTACAACACACTGACAAACTCAAACTAAAATCAACAGATATATATACATTTTCTATACATGAAGTTGCAAGTACTTCCCTTTCAACTCCAAATACGAATGACCTGCATAAACTTAATATTTAATAATAATTCTTCTTCCTCACTCTGTCACAAATACAAACAAACACTTTAAATAATAAAGCTCATCTTCCCCCCAATAGAATTCAACAACAAAAAAAAAAAAAAAAAAACACTAAAAACCATGAACTAGTGTTAATTTATCACATCATATACAAGTATATGTGTGTATAACAGTCATCGTAACTCTCACTTGACCTTTTACCAAATAATCCATCAAAATAAATAATCATTATATCTATTTATAAAAATACATAGCTGTATTTTTTATTTTCTTTTTAATTAAAAAGTAAAATACATGATAACTCAAAATATGAGTTAATTTCGATTGATAATTATACAATTTTGTTCTATTGACTTTTTTTTAATGAAATAATAATAGTAATAGCGGTGGGTGGTTGGGTGGGTGCGCTGAGGGGAGGGAGGGCTTAGAGGGGTAGAAAAAGAGTAGCGGATGTAGATGGAGCAATGAGTATAATCTATGATTCTATTGATAATAGAAGGAGTAAAATATTAGCACGTAACAGTGTTCTCTTTATGATCATTATCATCATTTTTTAAATTTATAAATTTTTTATTTGCTTTTGTTACTGTTACTGCCTAGACAAATTACTATTTTACTTGAAAAAAAAAAAAAAAAAAATAGGAAAATAAATAAATAAAAGCTGCGTGGAGCTTTAGCAAACTGTTGGTGTCATTGCCTCGACGCTCACGGCGGCCAGTGACTCCATCACTGACCTAGTGCCGATCATCACCGAGTATTTTAACCGATTATCTACGAACTGAGGGACATCGACCTCTGCCAGAGAGACCGAGCAAGTACACTCCGCAATCCTCCCTCTTTTCAAATATATATATATATATATCTATACATTTTTATTTCTTCCTACCCCTCATACAAATATCCCACTACAAATTTTTTTAATTTTTTTAATTTTTTTATAAATCTACACAGGCACACAAGAATATCAAGTACATTAATATATCTCGATGAATATATATATAAAAAATTTACAAATACATTTAGATTTACACTAATTCAAACAGAATCTTCATATTTATTTTATTCAAAATTTTTTTATTTTTTTTTTTTTTTTTTTTCGTTTTAATTTTTATTTATTTAAGTATTTTTATA
Organism: Aphidius colemani; assembly: GCA_030523065.1. Lineage (NCBI taxonomy): Eukaryota > Metazoa > Arthropoda > Insecta > Hymenoptera > Braconidae > Aphidius > Aphidius colemani. The sequence continues at coordinate 6,703 of JAPYYR010003552.1, read as the reverse complement.
TTTTTTATTGTTTACTTACATTTTTAGTTGATCGGTGATTTACTACCATTAATGCGAATGTCAGCAGTCGCCAAGTTGACGAGTTGACTCGTTTCGCTGAATAAAACTAAACCAACGACAAGTAGTTTAGTTTTTTTTTTTAAATAAATATATATATATATTATTTTTTCCGGTTTGTCGTCACTACTCCAGAAGAATCGATCAATCGAAATTAACTCACAAATATAAAAAAAATCCAATTCACAGACTTTCCAGGTTTTTTTTTTCTTTCAATTTTATTATTTTAATTAAATAATTATTTTAAATCAACACTTTACATCACTTCACAGTTATTTAGTCTTTTTTTCTTTTTTTTTTCTTTCAAATGTATATTTTAACACAATAAATCACTAAAGTTTATTATATGCTAGATAAAAAATAATCCTTTTTTTTTTTTTTTTTGTAGTATATCTATCACAGTCTGTACGTAAAACGTGATAATTTTTTTTTGAATTAAACGTTTTGGTAATAAAAATAAGGGTGTATTGAACGAAGAAAATAATATATAAATATATATTGTTATTTAGGACACTTGTTAGTTTGTTGTTACTTGATATTAAGTGAAAAAGGGATAAAAAAAATAGTGGAATTTAAATTTTTATTTAAAAGGTAATTTATAAAATAATAAGGAAGTTAAAAGGATAATTGAATTTTTTTTCTTTTAAACAGCTGTCATTGACATTAAGATTTTGAAATTATATCCATTTTGTAATATGTATATTTATAATTGAATTTATTTTATTTCCAATTATTCAAGTCACAGGGAATGTTAACGTAGCTATAATTTTAGCCATTTTTTAAATTGTTGTTGTTACCGAGGTAACATAAAATCCTTAATAATTTCTTATCTTAATATTTTTATAATCATGTCCAATCACTATGATGAATTATTATAATAATTTTTTAACAGTTGTAATTTAATAGTAGGTAAGCACAGCACGTGTATGTGCAGTCGAACGCAATTTGCAAGCGCACGAGCCACACATACACTCATATATAAATACACACAGATATAAAAAACAAGCACTGTTATGCGACGGATTCCTTGACTTGTCCTTCTTCTTGTTGTTTTTTTATTTTATTTTTTTATATTTATAATGTATATAAGTTTAAGTATGTGTACTTTACACTATAATAATACGCACGTACTCGCAACGAGACACACATCGAGACCTGTCGAAAGGGAAAGTGCAACAAGATATCTTTTAAACATCTATTCAATATGTGTTATGCACCCAAGTACATGTCAGTCACAATTACAATAAAATACATTATTAATTGTAATATTTTTTTTTTATTAACGTAGAAATAATTGAAAAATTAAATTATCAGCAAATTGTCATTTTAAAATCAAATATTTTTATATAAAATTTATAATTTTGCTTTTATGTCATTCAGTTTTGATAGTTATATATGCATATCATTCACTCGCCGTTCATGACACTTGGTGAAAATAATTTTTATGATAAAATTTAAAGGAAAAAAAAATGTATATATTAGTAATGAAATATATTAAGAATGAATTTATAGTTATTCCAAGAATACAAAAATATATCACGATTAAGTTGGTGAAACTTTCATGTCTTTTTTTTATTTATTTTACAAAGAAATAATTCACTTTCAACAAGACGAAGGAATGGCAATCATTGTCGTTAAATTACTAGTAATGAAAATGAAAAAAAAAATATAATAAAATAAAAAAATGATGACAGGTGTGTGTATCCTGTAATTTTTTTTTTTGTATATTTTATTTTTTCATTATTAAAATCTTTTGTTATTTTTAGAGCTTTGTACTTAAAATTAACAGGCTATAATGAGGGGGGGTTTAGATAATAGGGTGGGGTGATATATCATCAAGTAAAGAAATAAAATCTGATGACGAATGAGGTCGACACGGCCACGGCCGAGTTGAAATCGCACAAATTACTTGAATTTTTATTGTTATTTACAATATAATAATACACTAGTGTAATTTTTATCAAAAAAAAAAAAATTTCCCACTATTTTGTTTTTTTTTTTTTAATAAAAAAATTCAATATTATCATATGATAAAGAAAGAGAAGAAAAACCCTAAAAATAATATTCTATTAGATAAGAAAATTTATATTTTTCTGTTATTTTTTATTGACCAGAAAATAATATTGATTTAATAAATAAAAATATCATTAAAAATTATCATCACATTCACACTTCCACAAAAAAAAAAACAATAAAAATAACACCACCACAATTACACCACAATTACCACCATCACCATGTGATTAATTTTGAAAAAAAATTATATATATATACATTGAATTGAATAAAAAACAAAATGATAGAATTTTATTTATATTTTTTTGCTTTTTCATTGATAATTAATATTGATTTTTGATTTGGATAATTTTTTTTTTTAATTATTTCTACGCGCACATTGATAGTCTATTTTCTTACCAAGCTGACAACAACTGTGTTTGTTTGCCGATAAAATAACATATAATATCAGCGAAAGGATTTTCACTCTTTAGTGGTATATACAACAATTCCCGTACAGCCACTTTTACTATAACACGCGCTACCGGGAGGGAAAGCTCTCTTCACTCATCCAACCGACCAACCAACTAACTCACCACGGGAAATACCGTTCAAATTGTATTATTTATTATTTTTTTTTTGTTTAAATATATATATTTTTCATTTCCCCTTTTTTTTCTAACAATTTACCAACCAGCATAATTTAAATACCATGAGAAATAAAAAATAAATAGATGAACTTATGAAAAATTAATTTATATCAATTTAAACAAATTAATTAAATATATATTTGAAAATAAAAATAAAATAAAACAACAATTACCAAAAAAAAAAATGATATATTAGTCGGTGAATTTCTTTTTTTGATGACAGAGAAGTTTTTTTGTACAAAACAAAGTTCAATAAATGATATTGACGGTAATTTATGAATTTAAAAAACCAAAAAAATTATATATATATATTTATTAAAAGTGCACAGTTTCAACTAGTGTGTGACGTGATAGTTGTCGTCGTTGTAGGGAGTAAAAAAATTGAGAAACGTTCACGAGGTACAAACGCGGAACGAGCCAAGAGCATCAACGGCCTAGCACTCTAGCAGCCGGCAGCGAGCCGCTGAGGTCAATGACCCTGTCGTTGTCGAGTTGCTTCATTCTCCTCTTTTGCTTTTCAAATTTCTCCCACTATTAAAATCTATTCCTCTTTGCTCCTCACTTGTATTTCTCCTCATTTAACATTCACATATATACACATCAACATCCTCCCCACACACCCACAATTACTATTTTACATTTATACATATACTAATACAAAATATATGTATATATGTTACTTAAATTTTCTCTCTTTATCTATTTTTATCCCTACCCTTATAATCAAAGTAACGTCACCACCCGCCAAGTACCGCTATTTCCCTCAGCTCTCTTTTTTTCGCTCTCACTATAAATGTATGTAATTTTTACCATTGTATTTACTGTGTTCAATTAAAAATTAAATCTAAAATATATCAATGAAAGTTAATTATTGAAAAATTTAAGATTTAACATGTATGTGCTATGTGAATTTTTTTGGAGTCATTTAGGGGTTGAATAAAAGCTCAATATGCATTCGAGTAAATTTTTCTTCTGGCATTAGTGCTATACCGTGAATTTTATCTAGAATTTAAATACATATGTATTAACCTTCCCACTGTTATAAAAAAAAAAAAAATTTAGTTTTCTCTTTTCTTCACCTCGACAATTTCACTCTGTATCCAATCCCTCTCTGCGCTAAAACATACCCTTTTTAGTATGTTATTGCGTCGTCATACAACCGTTATGTTTTATATCCCTACTATCCAATATCTAACTCTCTCTTTCACAGTACAATTTATCCCCACTTGAAATATTTATTTTAATATATTTACTATGATAATTTGTGTATAAATATATATAGGCATATATAGATAAATTTTATGAATCTAAGGATATTATATGGATAATGATATTTGAGCTTGCGCATTGTAAGATAGAGAGATACTTGGATGTAAACACTTTTGCACCCTTTTTTTGTAATGGTATATTTTGAAGTAGAAGGGAAAGAGGTACAAGGGTTGGTTGACTAGGCCCGCAAGTAATGTACAGTGTGGATGGTTAGGGAGGTTTATATGCGAGGGAGTGAATTTCAAGAGGATGCACTCTCTCAACATGACGGGTTGACAATCATCTCTATTTTTATGACTAAATTATTAACCAAAAAAATTGATATTATTATAATTTATTTATTTATTATTAAATAATAAATTAAAAGATAATTTTTATCCATTTTTTTGTTGAATTATACATTTTATATAAAAATAAAATTCTCCGATTGATTAGATTTATATAATTTTTTTTTTAATTTCATTATTTGATGAATGATAATAAATTTTTTTAGAAAATATATTTAAAAAAAAAAACAGTCTAGAAAGTAATATCTTATTGTGCATAAGATATTATGGAAGAGTTTGAGATTAATTTTTTTTTTTTATTTAAAATTTATATTTTGTTTGTTTGATTGTATGTATATTATGTATGTGTCGAGTTCATGTCGACCAAGTCCTTCATAGGACATTGACTTTGAGATATGGGAATACAGTGTCGACAACTGTGGTAAGACACTATCTTATTTTGGCTTATCACACTTGTTCGGTTTTATTATTTTTTATTTTTTTTACCTTATCTGTAACACTCCGCCTTCTTAAGTCACTCTCGACCCCGGTAGATATTTGTTTTTTTCTTTTTTCATTTTTAAATATATTTAAGTTTGTTTGGTTTTTTTTTTTCAATGTAAATTTTTTTTTTTTTCTCTGTGGTTAATTCAATATCGTGCTCGCCTAAATGTCTATGCCGATGTACATTTATTATTTGTATATGGAACACATACATATGGAAGAATTTAGTTCATGTATAATCAAATTGGAATTCCATTTTATGATAGGATTTTGTCTGTTCTTTATGTATATATATTACTTTATTTTACTGGTTGTGTGTACACACATGTGTTTTTCAATTATAATTTTCGTGCTATCATTTGAATATCAGATGTTTTATATTTATTTAAATATTATGTATGTATTGTACACTTGATAAATAAAAAAATAAATATATATTCAAGTATGTATTTATGTTGAGTATCTTCGAATTAATATATATTATATATATTCGCCATTTGGCCATGACCGTCAATCTAATTTTATCTACGATTCTTTTTTTTTTTTATTTAATCACATAACTATTGTGTCTGCTTGTTTCATATTTTTTTTAATATTGTCTTTGTCGGAATTTTTGTGGACTCATTAGGTGATAACTTTATTGATATAGAATAACATAATAGGTATAACATTATGAGTGATAAGACATTTAGAATGATGATGACAAAACTTTTTTTTCTAACAAAAGAATGCTAGAGGATTATTTTTTTTAGTTTTTTTTTTAAATTTTTATTTGAAAGAAATTTTTTCTTTTTTTGTTTTAAATATATCTTGCAATTAATAAATGTATTTCCAAATGGAAAAGTGTTCAGGATGCCCTATTTTACTAAAGAACCTTATCGAAAACGAATAGGGATTCCTGATTAAGGTAACCTGATTCAATTCTGTTCGATTTACGTATCTAGAAATATATTATATAAAAATAATTTTTTTTTACGTTCACTATCAAGTTCAATGGATTTAATCGAGTCTGGTCAAACTCATTCTCCTGACTTGTGTAATCAATCAATTGTGCAATTGATTATCTGGGATGATGATGGGTAAACGAAAATCTTATCAATGTATAAATAAATTATTAATAATGAAATGTCGATTTTTCTGTTTCTAGTGTATAGTCGGTATTACAGGGTACATAATTGAGTTAGCAAAAAAGTAAAGGCCTACGTTTGTAGGACATTTGAAGGGCTATCTAGTGGCATAGGCAAATTTTTGAACCACACAGCAGAAATATTTTTCACGTATGTCGATTTTTTTTATTTACATCGTGAAAAATTTTTGTCCAGGCTATTAAATAGCCCTTTGAATGCCCGACAAACGCAGGCCTTTACTCGTTTAAAATTTCAATGTTATTTCTCCTTTTTTAAGATGTAAACACGACGAATAACATGGATAAAAATAAATACACCGTGATATAGTCAATTAATAGTATTATTAATCAATTAATCTTTCAGAGTTCGCCGAGATAAATAATATGTCGTGCATACATATTCGTTGTTTTTTTAAGATTTGATACTTTCTTTGGTTTCTGTTTGTTTGATAGATTTTTAAAATAAAAATTGATTTAGAAATTTACCTCCTCGATATTTATATTTGCCTGATACTTGAAAAAAAATTTTACTCTTTTCGAAATTTACCTCTTCGATTTTATAATTTCCTAATTTTCTAATTTTTTTTTTCAAAAATTTTTCGATTTCTATCAGGAACATAGAATGACAGAGGAGGTATTCGCTCTTTTCAAAATTTACCTAATAGCGAAACACACCTTAAAAATTGAGATAAAATTATGATTTTTAACAGGGTTATAGAACAGAAGAAGAGGTATTCTTTTTTTTTTTTTTTTTTTTATTAAATGAACACTAGGGGCAGAGCCCTATGGTTCGTCAACATAGTTACAAGAGATACAAACATGGTAAAGTAAAAATA
>JAPYYR010003544.1:0-13471 GCA_030523065.1 Aphidius colemani | reverse complement strand
AAATCTCAAATGAATTCTCAGACGTTCCCAAAGGTGTCACTGTGTTGATTCAAATTTGAAATTTCCAAGAAATAATAATCCTCAATTTATTGACATGTTAATTTATATTATCCAATTAATTTAAACAAATTTATTTCATCCTTTTTTTTTTGTGAATAGAAATAGTCAACTAATCATTTGTAAAATAAATAGACAAGAAATAGTTACATGTCAAAATTAATATAATTTAACAAATCTTACAAAGCACAAAAAATAGTCATCATAAATCGTAAATTGATTGACGAAGGACATTAATCGATATGACGTGTGGGAGCAACATTGATATACCAATAAGTAAATATATAATCCATATGCAAAGTAGTCCAAAGTAATTTCCTCTTTGCATAAATTAAAATAAATATAAAAACAATAATAATTTTGCGATTATTTATTTTAATTAATAATAAAATAAAAAACGTAATTTATTGCGAAAATTTCATGATGACAGTGTTATTCACAAACAATAAAGTTATTTGTATTTGAAAACAAAATCATGATGAAATATAATTAAAATTCGGTAAACATCAATTTATACAAAATGATTTATGTTTATTTTATTAATATATTAATTTTTTATTCAACAAATTCATTGAAAAATTTTAAAAAATTAGCATATTTTTTATTTGAGGCAGAGAAGTAATGTTTTTTTTTGATTTCATTAAAAATAAAAGTTTAGATATATATTTTTTATGATGAACCGGGTGGTAAGATTGTGGCTACTTCTTTAACATACCAACAGAAAAACCAATCATATTTATAAATAAATTTTTTTTTTTATGTATATATATATATATTTTTTTTAAAAAATAAAAATAATCAAGAGACAAGACGGTGTAGTGGTCATCGAAGAGTCCCGTCGTATCGAAAAATTACGGTGCCCGCACGGAGGTCTGTTTCCTCCGTATAACATCCTCAATATATATATATTTATGGAAAGGGAAATGACAAGACGTGGGCGAAGAATACGATATACCTTTAAAAATATTATCCACACATTCTTGGAATGTAAATTCATTATCATCATCATTCACTCAAAAACCTATACAGGAAGTAATTCCTTATGAAGCAAATCAATTTATTTTTTTTTCCTTTTTTTAATTACATTTTAATAAATAAATTATTATTAAAAAAATTTTCTATAAAATATTATTTTTAAATTAAAATATATTTTATTATAATTTTTTTCATATAAAAATTTATTTTTTATAATGAAAATTATTTATTTTCTAAATTTTATTATTTATTTTTTATTTTTTTTTAAAAATAAATTTTCCATGTAAATCTAAATCTAATTTTATTATTAAATTTTTTTTATTATTTTTGCTTAAATACTTTCTTTGCTGATTGCGTCTAAAGGCGGCATCATAATAAGGTTTATGACTATATGAGACTCTTCAGATAGCTCTTTACACTTTTACAACCTCTTTTCTTTGAACGACTAAAAATCGACAAACAATCTATCCAGCCAGGTAATAATATTAAACACAACCGGGTTTCACGTAATTCAACACACACAGACATCATCACATCATCACACATCAAAGTAAAGATGATAAGTCTGTGATGATTTTGCTTGTGATATGAATTTTCGGCGTAACACAAAAAGCCGCATGAACAAATATAGGTGCGTTATGAAATTATTTATAACATAATTTTATATTATTTTATTATTTTTTTTTTTACGGATTTCTGTTAATTTAATTTGACTTAAACAAATACAGTATCGATATTCTGACGTGCATAATAAATATGAATTTTAAATGGCCGAAAAATTCCATTTTAGAGCAAAAAAAATCTTTATTTTTCTTATTTATCATATTCACGTTGTGCAATAATAATTATGCAGTATACTAATTGGTTGCCGTGATGTCATTTGTAACGCAAGCTAATAATCAGTCAATTTTTATTTAATATAATAATTATTTCAGCGATATTTATAAAAGACATTTGACTCTGTTATTAACACAACATTTACGACACATCACTGCGGGATATTTAAATATTTTTTTTATTATTTTTGCTGATGACAATATCTTTGTGTATATTCATGAGAAGTAATCATTTATTAAAACGATTGTCAATATGACTCAAATAATAACACGTCCGAGATAATTATATAAATAATTAACTGATAGTTTGAAAGAAAATATTTATGTTTTATTAAATTGTTTTATTGATGACTCATTTTGTAAAAATAGTTTTTCTCTGTTAAAATTTTAATTTATATAATTTTTATGAATTTATTTTTATTTTATTACACCGTGTACATCAATTTGAGTATTTTTTCAGTGATAATGAGCCATTATAGTCAGACGTAATTTAAATATTGACGTAAAATCGATATATTTTTTATTTCGCAAGTGATACAAGCCCGTTATGGTCAGACATAAAATGATTCTAATAAATTCTTCAACTTGTGATTGAAATAAATAATTATTTAGATATTTTTTCGACCGAATTTAACTATCTCTAAATATATTTATAATTTTATTCATAATTTTGTTGTTATTTAAATTATTTCCTAATTTTTTTCGAAATAATAAAAGTTGTATTCTTTCAATCAACCATATGAATTTTTGATGTGTAAATTTTTTTTTTTCATATTTTAAAACACTTGCCTAGAGCAACAACCAATTCATGAATGAATTTCGAGCAGGTTCATCCCCTAGAGACACTGGGCATTTTAAAAAAAAAATAAAAAGCCAAAATACCATGCTACTGAAAAATTCAACATAAATGTTTCTAATAGCCGTATAATGCTGCATTTTTATTTATATTTTTTGCACCATGTTATCGTTTTTTTATTTCCTAGAGTTTATGAAAAGATATTTATAATAAAAAAAATAAAAATGTGCATGCATGTATCACTGTTATTATGCATTTTATTTATTTTTTTCACAATACGCTGTGACCATAAAACCGCGTGTTATCGGTTCAGCCTGAAGGCCTACACCGGTACGTATAGATAGCATTATGAAAAAAAAAAAAAAAAAAAAAAACGAAGCGATGCCAGTGTGCTTTGTGGTGGTCGCAATAAACATTGTTTCTTGAGGGAGAGATCTTATATGTTGTGTTTTGCGGGCGGAGCATGACACACCAGCATATACGGCCCCAAGGTGCGGCTTTCGTTAATAAAAAAATTAAAAAAAAAAAAATTGTATTTTGTCCTTAACAAAGTCTATCTATATATTATTTCCATTTATATCCTAAAATTCTTCGTATACATCAAATGATATACCTACTACATAAATCCACTTAAAAACAAAAAAATAAAATAAAATAAAAATAATCATCACAACGATTATCATAAAATCACAATGAATAAAATAACACTGAGTATAAAAAGCAAAAAAAAAAAAATGTATATCAAAATTTTAATTAAAAAAAAAATTAAATTAAAACAATAATATGAATAAAAAAAAAATTTTAAAATAGTAAAAAACAAAATGCCACTAACTTTTTTATTTCACATAATAAAATAATAAAAATTCAAGGTAAAGAAAAAAACATGCCGCATTGATATGTTGAAAGATGATTTTTTTATTTTATATTTTTTTTTTTTAGAAAAAAAGGGAAATAAATATAAATTAAAAAATAAAATAATTATTTAACAATCATAAATAATTTTAATGGAATTTTTATTGTTGAAATAATGATGTAAGTTTATTTTTTTTTGTCAAGTAAATTTTGTTATTAGGAATTTGCAAACAAATGTTTCTTCAACTCGTTATTTTCATGGTGCACATATGTATATTTGTGTTGATACAAGTACGTTAAAAATAAAAAAAAAAAAAAGGAGTATAGAGAAGGGAGATGTAACATTGCTTTGATGTTAGCCGCCGTCGCGGGGGACAGATATTATCATCGTCTAAGGAGTCATCTGTATGTGTGTGTCCCCAAGGGTGCCGCCTACCTCATCGTCAAAATATTATAAATGTTTTATATGGTAACGATGTATAAAAAGCTAACTCTATTATTTTTATTATTTGCCATATGACTGTGTCTATGACTGATTGGTGAATCATAGCAAAAATAATTTATGAAAATATGAAAAAAAAGCTGAATAAAAATGCTAAAATGCTAAATAAAATAAATGACAATTAGAAATTTGAAGACTTGATTATATACATATATAAAAATGTATTTATAAATATCTTGTCGTATAAATCAAGGGTTCAGTTGGGTTTAACTACCTGGTTATTCGCGCGGTTGTTAATCGACCTCTCGTTATCTTTTCTAAGGTTTTCATGCCGACCTGCTCAGCCACGGGCGAGAGAAACACATTTATTTATTTATATTTAATTATTTGAGGAGCCAAGAGAGTATTCATTTGAACTTTGAAGTGACAATATTTGTTACTCGAGACTAAAAATAACTATCACTGATAGGAAAAAACCCATGATGATGAAAACTGACAGACATTATTTGCTGGAGTAATATTCAACCACACAATATTTACTGAGATCTTTTGTTTCCGTCAATTTCCGTTTCCTGTACGGTCACACATAAAAATATACCTCAACTCGTGTATATTATCGCTGTTCAAGTAAACATGGCGGTGCCTATGATCACTTCCAAGACCAATGTGAAATGACAACTTAAAAATATATTTTTCATGTGGAATGTGTCAACCATCATTATTCGTTTTGTTGTACATTTTATCTTACATTAAATATAAATATAAAATTAAAATAAAAATATACCGAAAGATGCTTTGAAAAAAGATGAGCCTTCCTATCATCATCATCATTATTTCCATTCATATTTTCTTTCCTCGTTGAATACAATCTCATTAGATGTTGGAAAGAGAAGAAAAATATCTCCTTCTTCTCTAGATTGGAGGGAACAACCTGCATGTGCTTTGTTGTTGTCAAACTAGGAAGATGATAACACAGTGGCTTCAAGCCAAAATATCTTAAACATCAAAACTATTTATATATAGAACCAAAAGGAGGATGTTAACATTTCCCTGGTATTTCTAATTGAAAAGTCTTTGTTCTGGTTGTCAAATGATTCACAAGATCAATGGTAAACTATTTGCATAGATGGTTAGATGAAAAAAATGAATAAATTCAAAAAGAAAAAGAGTTAAAAGACTAAATAATGTGAATCAGTCTTTCAGACTTCCTACCACCCAATGATCAAACTAACTTTCTCACGCGGAATAAATTGGCCGATCGGATTGCCCGGTCATCTCGGCATGCGAGGGAAACCACATTTTTATCCCACACCCAATTCCTCTCTTATACAGACCGGCCCATGATGGTTTGATGCCTGAGAGCGCATTAAAGAAAAGAGCAAAGAGATATAGCAATGTGGCTATATAACAAATTTATTTTATTTTTTTGTTGTTCTGCTGGTAGTTTTATATATAAAAGAAAAGAGAGGCCGTGACGAAAATCAGTGTGGCCGAACCAAGAGATAGTGTATACCCCTGGCAAAAACTGCCCCAGGCAACAATATATGCTGAGATTCCCATACGACCATATCAGAAAGGTTCATTACGCGAGATGTTGTGGTCACGTTCAAGTAATAGTTGCGCGGAGGTGGAGAAACGATCCACACAAAAATGAAGAAAAAATAAATAGGATCTCTTCGGATCTTCCCGGGATTGCAATGGTGGTGTTCATATTGTGATCACAAGTATAAAGCCAGCATGTGTCTTCATACATAAAAATGATTTAACAAGCTCATTATTTTTCCGAGACAAAATAATGATCAGTATGGCATTCAATTTTGGAGACAATATTTTGTCTATTTGCGGCCATGTGATCCGACAACAAATTCATAGTTTCATTAGATCAAAAAAAATTCCGAACATGTGTATGATCAACCCCTTTAATTTTTCCCCTGTTTATTTTGTGCAGTGACCAGCCCTGTCGCGGCTTCTTCAACATATTGAACAACAAATGTGTGGAGCCGTATGAGAATCAACCAATCGAGTGATTGTGAATGATCTTACCAGGCGTGGTTATCCACCTCTTTTTTTATTCTCAATAATATAATCCCCCTTTTAACAATATCATCATTATTGTGGTTTGTAAAACTTGTGTATAAATTCCCTCTCTTATGTTGGCCAAATGTACATTTTTTTTCTTATTTTCAAGATGCTGCTGATGAAACACACGAGGCCGTACATAGGTAAACTTGGCGGGGAGTAAATATATATCCACTAGGCTGCCTTCCAATATGTTTTTTTTATAACAAAAATAATAGTGGGAGAAAAGATCGCCTCTGTTTTCAAGACTACTGTGCATTTCCCACGTGCCCTGGGAACCCTTGCGGCAAACTCCACTGAGCACGGCCCCCGCGTACGTATATATATATTTTCAGGCTTCGGCCTTTCTCTTTTTCTCTCTTGAAGCCGCATATAACCAATATATGTATAAAGTCACAAATACATATAGCAATATTGTCTTTTTTTCTTTGACAGACCATTTAAATACACACATACACGTTTTGAATAAAGAGTTGGGACTCATATGATGAGGGAGACTGCGCACATCACTTTACAAACATATCACCTTCAAGAAGCTGCGCAGTATTTGATATTCATTGGCGATTTCTATTTTTCATCAAGAAAATATAAATATATATATTGCGCAATAATTCATTTTGATAAAAATTACAGAAGTTTTTTAACGCTGAGAATTTTTATTTATTTTTTTAAATTGAGATATCAATGTGATGTATGCTTTTTTTATTTTTATTTTTTTGTAAATACAAATTAATTAAAATTCGATGGTATTGTAATGAAGGCTTTTAAAAGTTGAAAATTTTTTTGGGGCACCGGTATATATTTATGCTACTGCCCCTCAGTAGGGGGTAAAGCAACCCTCACATAAAGTTGTGTCTTTTATTCTTCTTCAGAAAGTTTTAAAGTAACAGTTTACCTCTGTCGCAAGATGATGATGATGATGATGATGAAGATGATGATAATGATGGTGATGATGATGATGATGATGCAGAAAATTTTATAGATGTGAGAGGGAGAAAAAGAGGGATGCTCCTGATGTGAGGGCGGTCCCAAAATTGTAAACAAATAAGAGAAGGGATGGATGAGGGACAGGGTGAGGATTAAAAATTACAGCCTGAATCTCGCAAGCAGGAGCCACCAAGAAGCCACCTTTACGAAGGATTTGTGAGTAAGTGCGTCTGCTATTCGAGGACCGTGCACAAACCAGGGAATATATATATATATATTTATTTTTTTGGAAAAAAAAAAAATTAAGAAAAAAAAAAAAAAAAGGAAAAAGCCAACAACAACAAAGAAAGTTAAAGAAAAAAAAGGAGCTACTAAAGCGTCTTTCGCACCAATACTATAACAATTTTAAACATCATATGGACTCTTTTATTTATTTATTTATTTTATTTTTTTTTGGGGAGGGTTATGTAGAATATATAGCCAGGACATGGAAGGAGTCACTCGAATTCGGTAGGGAGGTAACCCTGGATATATATGTATATATTCCCTCCACAGTTTAATTCCCTTTCCCTCTACCCCCTTTTATTTATTTTTTATAAGAAATTTTTTGTTAATTTTTTTATTTTTGATTCAGGACAAACGATTCCCTCCTCCACAAGTGCAGAGTGGAAGCTCAAAGAGGATATCTTGGTGGTGCTTTATACACTGCGGGAACGGTCTACTGTCTTCGGGTGTCTACTATATTCGGGCTACCAAGTACCAAGGAGCGTGGAAGCCGGAGAAGCAGTAACCAACCAACCGGACCCGTCAAGACCCAAAGGTTCAGTCTACTCCGTGCGTCCAAACGGTCCAGACCTGTGAAGAGGCCTTCCTAACAATTTTTTAATACTCGTGTCATATTAATATAAATTTTCTATTTTATTTAAATTACATTTACAATAATTGTAATTTATTTTATTTTTTTCACATCGATATTTAATTGTTGTGCAACATTATTTGTATTATTATTGAATATTTATTCAACAAAACAAATTATTAAATTTTTTTTTATTAAATCGAGGATAATATTGACGTCATCGGATATTATTGAAGTTTTCTCATTTTGCTGTTTTTAAACAACGTAAAATTGGTAAGTCAAATAAAATATTTAATTAAATATAATTTATCTATGCATTTTGGGGATTTACGCTAGTTTCTTTCGACTTATAATTTGACAAGCGATAAATTGCTTGTTTTTCCATTTGTCAAACAAGATCCATCAATTTATCAAGAGGAAAACCCAAAAAAAAAAAACATCTTAATTTTGTATTTTTTGTTTTCTGTGATGAGTTGATATTTTCCCTAAGTTAAAACCGTATAATGTCCGATTTGTTTCGCTCAATTAATCCCTAGTTTAGTTGCTTTTTTCTGAGTGTAAACTTAAATTTGACCATTTATCAAACGAAAAAATAAAATGATCATTCAATACTTACCCTGCATCAGTTGGGGGTTCGGTGGTTTCTTTCCAAGTCATCAGAGGGTTGTTTATCATCGAAAACTGTAACATAAAAAATTTATAAAATTATTAGAAGATATCTTTTTTTTTACAAATGTGAATATTGAAAAAGGTGCTGTGTTATTTTGGCTACATAAAATATTGAGGGCTATTTAACCACCATTTTAAAGCGTATCGAATACAAGTAGGATGATATGGAAAGACGTTATTGGAGCCCTTGTAGCATTACAATCAGCTCGCGTGTTCAGGGTGGGGAAGGTGTGGTCCCCGCGGCGTGTGGCAGTGGCAGAAACAGCGGCGGTTGGTCTTCTTCAGCAGTAGCTGTGCCGCCTAAAAACCGGTAGCTCCATTTTAACGTAGGGCGTTGCACAGTAGCTGTTCTTTGGTTGGCTAAGACCTCACCTTCATTCACCTCAGTCTTCTTCTTACTCCTTTCTTATTCGTATATTAAACTTTGATACGCATAAAATACTCTTGACCACCATTTCAATTATTTTTCATTCATAATTTGTTATAATTTTTGCATCTTCAACTATAAATTAGCCCATACCAATTCAAAAATTCATAAATGACAAATTCAATCAGTTAGCAGTTAGCCAACTCAATATCCACGCAAATATATTTTTTAAAAAATACAAGAGAAAGACATTTTGTTTGCGTGCGTAATACGGTTGTCCAATTAGAGTCCATTGCCGTTAGGCTTGTTAACCAACTGGGATACGCCCCGGCACGCTTATTCTTTTTTACACACATTTGGACAAGCCACTTTGCTAGAGAGTGTGTTTACACATATATCCTCTTATGTCCTTTCTATCCAGTAGCTAAAGCACAATAACTAGGATTTCGAATTTTAATAATTGCTCTTTATTTTTCTTACCTCATCATCATCATCATCATCATCATCTTCTCATTCTATTTTATTTTATTCTTTTCGTTTATTATTTCATGTGAATAACATCTTTGTTGAAGTTATTCCGCCCCCATGACTATATATGTCCGTAGGAGGGTAACTGTTAATTTCATTTTACTTCATATCATTAAGTTTTTATTATTTTTATTCTTTTACAGTTGATATAGTTAATACCTGAAATTTTCAACTATAAATGATCATTCAATGTTAGATAACATTAATTTCGATGTTTATTTATCGGTTGATATTTGAGTGAGAGTAGAATAAACGATTGAATAATTTATTTATTTATTTGAATGATCAAGTGTGAGTGACAGTGGC
The DNA here is from genome assembly GCA_030523065.1 of Aphidius colemani. Classification (NCBI taxonomy): domain Eukaryota; kingdom Metazoa; phylum Arthropoda; class Insecta; order Hymenoptera; family Braconidae; genus Aphidius; species Aphidius colemani. The sequence continues at coordinate 3,781 of JAPYYR010003544.1, read as the reverse complement.
AATGAACCTCAGTAGCTAAGCTATAAGTATACAGTGAGAAATCATGGGATGATGAAAATGTCACCAGTCAAAATTCCAGCTTCCAATCAGATTAAAAGAGGTGTTAAAACTCCATACCTTTTACCTTTCGAGGTGTTTTTTTTTTTTTTTTTTTTTTTTTTTTTTTTTTTTTTTTTTTTTTTTTTTTTTTTTTTTTTTTTTTTTTTTATTTTTATTATTTAATTTTATTGTGTGTAGAAAAAGATGTGAGAAAAAAAATAAAACGGTGAGAGTATCTTATCTTAACATTGGAATTCTCAGTGTTGTATGAGTGTTGGTGACTATCTATTCGAACACATTTATTGGTTCCGAGCTGGAATTCCAAAGTGACAATCTAATCTTGCCAAAATCGCTGTTATGTGTTTTGCTACCACAAAAAAAAAATAAACCAAATAAATTTTTTTTTTAAAAAAAGGGGCAAACTAAATTATAAATGAAATTCCAAAACAAGTGTCCAAACATTGGAAATATACTTGTATAAATTCTTCACGATATGATAAAATCTATTATTTTTTATTTGAAATATTTTTATAATTCCCAGCTGTAATCTTAAATCATTGATCATCTCGTTGTGGCAAAGCAATTGACCTCATCTTAATGTTTCTGTTCTCAGGTAGCAGTCAATTGTACAAGGGAAAGAGATAATCCTTGAGAGGAAAAGAGAGACAAATCGAGGTGAGATCACACACGTACATAAAAAAATAAAAATTATATTAAAACAACTGCACTGTAAATTAAAAGCGCAAGAGGAGAAAACAATTTTTTGATTAAAAAATAATAAAAGAGGTGTATTTATATGTATATATTGGTGATTGTGTGTTAAAGAAAAAAGAGGTAAAAGTCAAACTGATACAACAAGCAACATACGAGGTGTGTTGGAATACGTATAGCCTAAGAAGAGGATTTGTGAGGAAATAAAAGAAGGAGAGGGATATACCCCGGGCAATAGACGGAGGAGAAGTTGAGTCTGTATCGAGCAAGCGCAAGGAAGCGGTGGGAATATTATAAGGATGTTCGCGATAATGCCAATGGAGACAGAGGGGCACGGCAGGGAGTTCGGCCGCCGGCAGAAGATGCGCGCCAAGTGCACAGTTGAGTTCGTTTGCAAGTATTGCCAACGGCGTTTTACCAAGCCCTACAACCTCATGATACATGAACGTAGTCACAAGGACGACGTGACCTTCACCTGTGAGGTCTGCGGAAAGTCCTTCAAACGACAGGACAATCTTAAACAGCACAGGTACATATTCAAATATTCATTTTGCCAAAAAATTATTTTATTTTTTTATAAACAATCTAATTAGTCAAACGTACATTTTAATTTCTCTCTCTCTCTCTCTCTCGTTCTCTCTCTCTTACTCTTTATGTGTGTGTGTTTGTATATATAAAAAATTATTAGACATTTCCTATTATTTTTTTTTTTATTTCATTATAACGTGATGACTGAAAAAAAAAAATTTGTGAGTCATTTTTTAATTTATATAAATATAAAAAAAAATGAAAAAAAAATGAATAAATATTTATATGATATAAATCATCATTAATAAAATGTTTAAATGAATAATTTTTATAAATAATTTTCGGGTCTATTTTTTTGAAGTGCAATTTAATTTTTGGGTTGATAGATATTTAGGCGATCCGTCGGTTTGTGTGATGATGACAGTTTGATGGGACCGGTGTGTTTATAGACTCCGTTTGTTGCTTTTGTTCAGCTTGATACATAAATTTTTTTCTCAATCATACAAAGGTAGTTAATATATATATTTTTTTGACTTTGATCGAGTACTGTGCTGTAGAATTACATAAATTTTTCATTATTTATACTGTATGATTATTATTTTTGACCTCTATATTATTTATTTGAATTTTATCGTGAGAAATATCAGGGTTTTTGGTCAGGGCTATTGTACATATCGGCTGGCTTCCCGTATCATTGATGGGCCTGGACGGTGACAATTGCAAGACACAGAAAAATGAGGGAGGTAAAAGATCGATGGGCCTGGGTATTTTACTTGTAAATATAAATAAATAAATAAATAAATGTATGCAACACACATAGTGCACACGATATCATGAAAACCGGTCGGATAACTTTGATTTTTTTCCATTAAAAATTGCAAATCGCGATAGTCGATGAGAGTAAAAAACGACGGACGAATTTGCAATGAAGTTTTTGGGCCCATAATGAATTCGTAGGTTAATTTTTTTTTTTTTCTTTTTTTTTTAATTTATTTTTTAAGGCAATGGGAGAATCGAATATCACCGTTCACTTTAGTCCACAATATTTAGCTCTCGTGTTTTTTGCTTTCACACTGTCCGTCGGGACAATAAGAATGTCCTCTGGGCCACCAGCCATAAATCTCATGATTTTTAAATATTCAGTATATTTTGCCATCCTACTTATACATTTATTTATTATTATCTTATTAATTTTTTATTTATTTATATAGTTTTTATATTTTTTCTATCCAACTGTCATCACCATAATCCTGTCGAGTCAACAGTATTATTAAAGTCACATTTAATTCACTTAATTGAGTCATAATTTTTGTATTTTATGGGTCAATAAGTCAAGCATTAAAATAATTTATTACATCATATCCATATTTAAAAGATTAATTGTAAATAATTAATTAAATTATATTTCATCATTAACATCAGTATCTAGCATAAATTAATAACTTTAATTTGACCCAGATTGAAAGCAAAATAATGACTTTATAACTTTTGTTGAAATAAATTTTGTTTTTAAATTGTTAAATTTCATTTAAAATACTGTCAGAGTTCGCCTTATATATATACTTTCACAATAATACCAATAGAAATAATCGTGAATAATAAATCAAATGTTGGCTTTGCCACGAAACAAGATAAAGAGCCTTTTAAATTAAACATGTTTAGTGGGTGATAAACCATTGAAAGTACTTGTGTAAAAAAAAATATATAAAACAACAATTATTGGGGGCAGAAGCGCGAAATATTTATACTACAAAAGTAAATTTTTTTTTTGAGGGATGGTAAATAAATCAATGATTTAACGGTGGTAGACTAATTGATACCTTGTTTGTAACGGCGGTGGCCTTGTTTTCTGTTCTGTTGTAGATGTGGGTGGCGGTGAGCGGGAGCTCTGAAACCCCCTGCACCTTCACACAACATCAAATATAAATTAAAAAAAAAAATAACGAGTGATAAAAATCAAAAGAAAAAAAAAAATATATATCAAGCTGATGTGATTTCCCGGCCCTTCACCCTCTTTCTAACTTTGTCCTTATAATTACAACTGATTTTACAATATTAAAATAATTTTAAAATACAATTAGCATTCGGTTAAAATACACACCTACAAAAACACCCGGGTTAGACGAGACAATATTGTATAAAAAGCAAAAATATCTGTCACCCAGCATGCAAATAACTTGTAATCGTTGCATGCAGATGCAACAAATTAACAATAAAAAATAAACTTATATTCGTGATGACAAAAAAAGCAAATCCTTATTCCCAATTTTTCGGTCTATCTCTGTTCCAGGAGCATACACTCCGTTCCTTACAAGGGCTCCAATGGATACTCGAAAGGCTATTCGAATGGCTACTCCAGGTATTAGTAGCCATATCCAGCCGACATTCCAATTCATTACCCCAAATTCCTCTAGTAGACATATTTTTTTAATATCAATTTTTTTTTTTTTCATCCTACTATCTGTAGTTTTTATTTTAAAAAGAAAAAAAAAAAAAAAAAAAA
>JAPYYR010003541.1:0-12700 GCA_030523065.1 Aphidius colemani | reverse complement strand
TATAATACACAGTGTGACGTCAAAGATTACCTTCCATGATTTCTAGCAATTTCTATGGTCTTATCATGGAGTATTATGTACTATGTAGACCTCCTTCAACCTCCTTGCTTAATGCTTATGCCGCTTATGCTATGTAGTCAACAGTCAACGTGCTTAGTGCTAACCAGTTATTTATTCTAACCTATCATTTTACTCAACAATGTACAGCTTGTACAATAAAAAGTAAAGGAACAAATTTAATATAAAAAGTAATTTCTAAAGCCTCGATTATTTAATTCTTATTTATAAAACTTAAATCTATATTTATTATATTATATAGCTATACCAAAAAAAAAAAAAAAAAAATGGGAACTGTAAGTATCCTCGTGCTAAATATGTCAATGTATAAATTATAAAAATACATTTTTTTTAATTTTTTAGACATCAGAAAATGTTTCAATATTAGCATTTGGAAATGATATGATAAAATTTATTATTACTTATCGCAGACAATCAAATGTATTACTTGATCTTGTGGAATCAGCTGTTAAACTTCAAACACGTGAACAACAATTAGTAGAAGCATACAATAAAATATTAATGAAACAAGAAGAATTATTAGAACCTGTTGTAGTTAAAAAAAGTATTCCAAGAATAAAGGTAGCGAGTAAGGTAAGAATAAATACTAACAATACATATAAATAGTTTAAAAAATTGAAAAAAAAAAAAATTTGATTTAACTATCATTTTGTAATTTGTTAATTTAGACATCTTGGACAATTGGTAGAAAATTTGTAAAAGTGACGAAAGTTAAAAGACTCCTCAAACGTGGTGACCCATTAAAATTTAATTGTGAAAATGATTCCCCTATGTTGGATGATAAATTAACAGCAAGATGTAGAATAATGCTAACAATGTCAAGCATATGTTGGCATTTGGGTGATGAATTCGAAGACTTGACTGAGATGTTTTTTCGCGAGGAATCGAGATACAACACATCATACGATCTAGAATCAAAATTTAAGCAGATGCAGAAAAAAATGCGTCAACAAGGAGAAATTATACAAAAGCTTAGAAAAGAACTTGATGAAATGGAAAAAGTTGAATTTGAGCCATCTTGGAGATAATAATTATAATTTTTTAATTTAATCATTATTTATAAAAGATTGGCTGATATTTACATTAATTTATTTGCATTTATAATGTGCCTTGGAAATATAGAAAAAAAAAAATATTGTGATGGGGAGTAAGTTTATAACTATAATAAGTAGAAGAAAAAAAAAACAATTTAACAAAATAACTGTTTACTTTTATTTAGTTATTAATGTGCCATAAATCACGATGAAAGTACATCTTACTAATAATACTTTTGATTGATGAAGAAAATATTGTTTTATTAAATGCAACAATTTCTTCTAATAAACTTTTTTGTTCCTCAGTATATGGACAATTTAGTTTTATAAATTTCAATACATACTTACTGTAATTTTTGTCATTTGAAAATACAGATGCTTTGTTAACTAATAGCCCAAGTAAACAATCTTTATCTTTATTTTCAACTTTTATATCTACCAATAATGGCAATAAAGTATGAACATGCCAAACCCTAAGTTCTCTAACATTATCTGAAATAAGTCTAATAAAAGAAAAAAACCCCAAACATATTAATTATATATTCTGTAAGAATAAAATTAATTTGTCTTGTTATTAAAACAAAAATAAAAGTAATTCAACTTACAAAATAAGATTTGATCTTTGTTGTTGTGAATAAAATTTTGTAACACCTTCAATAACACCAGTATTTTTTAAATCAATATTTAACATTGGAGCTATTATTAAATTTTGTACATCATCTGGATATTTTGTAAATATTTTACCAATAATTGTTGAATATATTCTTGAGTCTTTTGATGTTGTGTCCAAGTCTATGATCTTTAAAAGAAAAAAAAAAAAAAAAGAATCATCAATACTATCAAATGTACAATTAAAACAATTTTTACCTTTTGGAGTAATAAGTTGGAGCAAATAGTTTTAATCCAATAAATAGCCTGAGCCTCTTCCATATCACACAAAGATTTACATAAATTATCAATACCAGTTAGACTCAAGTCTTTTGATAATGTATCAACAATAATCATGACATCAGCATCACAAAAATTAACAACATGAGTATAATCTAATGATCCATTTTTATGCTCTAAAGCTTCAGCAATACGACTTATTGTATCAGTTAATTTTGATGTGTCTTTATTTATTTTGACAGGTACAGGACTAGCATGTGTCTTGACAGATTGAGTAAAGAAAAAATCCTCAGTTTCTTGACTTAACGTTTCATTATTATTATTATTAACAACAACAACTTGACTTTGTTCATCAGCATCAATAATATCTTCATTATAATCATCAACGATATCACTTTTATTGTCCTAATTAATTAAAATATAATAACAATTACATTTTTATTTTTATTAATATAAAAAATATACTAACCTCAATGGGAAATAATTTTATCCAATTTATATTTAAATCATTATCAACATTTTTAATATTTTCACAGTTTTTTAATTTTTCAATATTTTCATTTGACAAATTATATTTTTCAATAAATACATCCATTTTTTATAATACATAGGTTTATTTTTTATTTATTATTATTATTATTAAATATTACTGTTAAAATTTGGATCACTACGTAAATTTTCACCAACTTGTTTTAATTTTTCATGTAAATTACTTAGTACGTTGATTTTTTGTAATCCAATTGTACTTTGATTTGAATCAGATGTTTGAGCAGCATAAATACGACGTAAATTTAATCCCATCATTTCCAATTGTACCTCGGCAAGTTCTCGTAATAATTCAACTGATACAGCCATATACCAATGTGGTCTAACTTCACGAAGAATAGCGCTTAATGTTTCAAGAGCATCAGCACGTAGTTTATGAACACCATATTGACTAAATAAATAGATGTAAATTGTCAAGTATTTATGTTATTTATTTAATATGTAAAATTAATAAAATTATATACCTTTCAATGTCTTCCTCATAGAATGCAAGATATTTGTAAAGTTCACTTAGATCCATTATTGCATTAATATACTCCATTGGATGATTCTCCAGACTGTAAAATGATCTTACACTTTTTAATTTTTCATGGGTAAAATTAAAAAGATCTCTTGCTTGTTCAGTATCTTCAATTGGATTAGCAGTAACTTCAAGTTCTGTTAAATTTAACAGTTTAAAATTCAACAATTCACTTTTATCTTTAATGACATCCTGATTATTATTTTTATTAATTTTATTATTTAATTCATCAATTTCTTTTTGACAAAATAAACAAGATTCTTCTTCTTCACGTATACTTTCCAGTGTTTTACGTCGTTGTTCATTACGTTTTTTTAAATCACCCGTATGAACTTGATAAAATGAAAAATCTGGTTCATTGGTTTCATTTAAATTTACTTTTTTATTTTTTTCAAATGGTGATATCCATATTTTTTCCAACATTTCATTTGATTTATGATAAAAATGTTTAACTGCATTCATTTTTGATACATTAAATATTTGTAAACCATATTTAACCCAACCATTTGCAACATCAGCAACAATTTGATTATAACTACGACAAAAAAAACTACAAATTATTTTAAATAGATTTAATATTATTATCAATGTTATAATTATACATACTCATCAATTAATCCATCTGATAGTTTTTTTGTGTTAAATACTTCTTTTTGATTATCAAGAATTTTTTCAGCTGCTGTCAAATGATGTTTTGCATCACTTAAAAAATAACAATAATTAACATCAACAACTCAAAATAAATTAAAAAATAAATTAAAAAAAAACAATTACCTAAATTTATTTTTTGCAAATAGTTGCTTAGCAAGATCAACAGTTTTTTGGGCCCAATTTAATGGATCACCTTCTTCCATGTCTAGTTCACGACTCAATACCATATGACGATGTTCCAAATATTTATCAGTCATTCCTTGTTTATTATAAATGACAGCAAGCATCTGAAGATTATTTGTAACTAAACGTTCAAATTTATTTTGTTTACTAGACGATGAAGATGTTGATGATGATGATAAAGATTCAGGTAACACCGGTGTACTTGTAAATAATTCTTCACTTGTATAAAAGACAGATGATTTTTTAGTCTCATGATAGAGAGATCCTGCTTTTTCAAGAATAATTTGTGCCTCTTTAAAATTATCCTTTTTTGTTAAAATATATGCATAATGATTCATCATTCTAAGAGCAATATAAATCATCTCATTCTTTGAGACATCATTGTTTATATTGTCCAGGGTGTTGGATAATATTTCTTTAGCTTCATCTGGCTTGTCAATACTTGATAAAAGTTTTGATTTTTCATACAACAATGTTGCCTTAATTGCTGATAAACGTAAATCAATTAAATCTTGATTTTCTGATGAATATTTATTTATCATTGTCAAACTTTCATCAATAACTTGATGTATATTATCATCATTTTGTGTTTTATTATTCAATGACACAATGGTTTTTTGGAAGCTTTTAATTTTTTTATAATTATTATTTAAAATTTGATAAAATGACTCCAAAGATAAATTTTTTGTCTCCATTATAACTAATAATTTGCTAAAATAAAAATATAAAATTTATAACCAAATATGTTTTGTTTGATGTTGTGTGTGTGTTATAATTATAATGATAAATAATGATGATGATGATGATTAATTTCAAAAAAACAAATTCGCGCTGTGTATTTTTTTTTGATAAAGAAAAAGTTCAAGATGGCGTTGACACAAAATTGAAATTTTGTCATGAGTTTGCCTTCTTGAAATATTTATATACCTATGGATATATCTATGATGTTTTTTGTTGTCGTGTTGTCAAATTATAAATTTACCAACGGTTAATAATTAGAGAGAGTATTGCTGGCTAATTTCGCAATAACTAAAATGTCATACTGTGTGAAAGTGACATAGGATTGTGTGTTGATAGTTCAATCTGTTATTGTTTATTGGATTAATTGTCTAGTAAATTAATCCTAAATATAATATTATAATAATTAAATATTAAAAAACAAAAAGATTAAAGTAAAATAAGAACAAGAAAGCTGATTTAGCATGCAATGCCCGCAAGGAGAAGACGTGGTTTATTGGAGCATGACAATGACTTCATAGTTACAACAAGCAACAATAATAGTTTTGATGTACAACAGTATTACGATAATAATGATACATATGATAATACAAATTTAGATAAAGAAGATAAAATTGATATATTATATCCAGTTGTCATGACGTCACGTGATCGTAGTAATGAATTTGCAAATGCAATTAGAACAATGCAAGGTAGAACAGTATCAAGAGCTGTTGCTATTAAAAATCCTCGTCAAGCACGTAATTTACAAACATATTCAAATTTTATGATGATTGCCAAAAATATTGGTAAAAACATTGCCAGTACATATACTAAACTTGAAAAGTTAGCAATATTAGCTAAAAAGAAGTCAATATTTGATGATAGACAATTGGAAATTGAAGAATTAACAAACATTATTAAAACTGATTTGGGTAGTTTGAATAAACAAATTGCACAGCTACAAGATTTGGGAAGAAAACAAAGAGAAACATCATCAAATGGACATCATCATATTGCATCGCATTCATCATCAGTTGTTGTTGCACTTCAATCAAAATTAGCAAATATGTCAAATCATTTTAAAAGTGTACTTGAAGTTAGATCAGAGGTAATATTTAAATCAAAAAAAAAATAAATAAAAGAAACACTGATTACATTGCTTACATGATTATTTTTATATTTTAGAATATGAGAGAGGAACAAAATCGAAGAGAACAATTTACTCAGGGCTATGTATCATCAAGATTACCACCAAGTGTTATGGATAGTCAACAAGGCTCATTGTTACTTCAAGAAGAAGATACAAGAAATAAAACAGTTAGTATTGATCTGGAACCAGATAATATGTCACCACAATTACAAATGAGCCAAGTAATACATGATGATACTGATTCATATGTTTCACAACGAGCTGAAACAATGCAAAATATTGAATCAACAATTATTGAATTAGGTGGTATATTTCAACAATTGGCATTTATGGTTAAAGAACAAGAAGAAATGGTTGAAAGAATTGATAGTAATATTGAAGATGCTGAGCTTAATGTTGAAGCTGCTCACACAGAAATACTTCGATACTTTCAATCAGTTACAAATAATCGTTGGCTAATGATTAAAATATTTGCTGTTCTTATATTTTTCTTTATATTTTTTGTTGTATTTGTAGCGTAAAAATTATTATTCTAATGTCAATTATTGACACAATTATATATTGTATAAATAATATGCGTTTATTGCATTCCTTCAATTATTAAAAAAAAAAAGAAAACAACAAAAAACATTTTTAAATAAATAAGATTAACTGTTTAAATATTATAAATAAAATATATATATATATTATTGACTTTTTTTAATGTAATCAATTGTTGTTAATAATAAATTACAATTTATTCATTAAATTATAAGCAACAATATATTGTATACAGTACAAGTAACAAATCTTTATCGTTTGATTTTACATTCATTCGCAAATTTAATTTTTTCTTTTGAAATAATTCACTAACTAATTAAATGTACAATTTCACAAAACACAATTTTTATAGAACCAAACCAACATAAACATAATCATGAATTTTCATGATTAAAAAAAAATAATAACAAAATTCACTGTACATTGGAATTTTTTTTACATAGTTTTAAAATATTACATATTTTTTGTAAACATTTGAACTGCGATGGGATTTATCAAGGGACTCACCAGATGAGTGTAAAGAATCTGTGAATATAAAAAATAAATTAAATTAAAATGTTCAATAAAAAAAAAAAACACATGAAACATGCAAGCAAATGAAATTAAACCAAGATTAATAAAAAATAATCAATTAAAATATTAACCTGACGAGTTGAAAAATTAATTAGAAGTATTATTATTATTACTATGAGCATTAGGATTATTATGTCCTCCTTCCATGGTGCTCCAAAATTCTCTAACTTTTGAGAAACGTTTGCGTCCTTGCATGCAAATAAAAATTTAACAGAAAAAAAAACCAAGCAAATGATATGAAGTAAAAGTTTTAAAACATGCATTAAAATAATATCAATGGAAAACCAATTAACAAGATAAAATATTAGTAATAAAATTCATTAGTCACAATTCCAATAAGATAAAGAAAAAAAAAGAAAAGCTATGTTGATTAATTTGTTAGTCGATGACTGATAGTTTTTGTTGTTTTTGCTGTTGAATATTAAACAAACCTCTGTGATCACGATTACGTTGATCCCGATGGAAAGGATGGAAACCACTGTTGTTGCGAGATGGATGAGGAAGTGGTGGTAATAAATCATCACCCCATGGTGGACCAGGTAAATGTGGATGTGGCATAAGTGGAGGTTGATTTCTATCATTACTAAATGAATGATGTATATTTTTATGAAATGATGATGATGATGGTGGTGGCAAAGGCATAAAATCATTTGATGATGGTGATAACGGAGGTGGTGGAGTACTATGATTATCATATCTTCCTGATGAAGGATGTGGCATTGGAGGTGGTGAGGATAAACGTCCACCAAGTGGTGGTGGTCGTTGACCAACATCAAATGGTGGCATACCAGGAGGTGGTGGCATAAATGGTGGTAATGGTGGACCCATAAAATATAAAGGTAAAGGAGGTGGTGGTATATTTCCTGGACCCGAAAACATTATTGGGGAACTTGATGTATCAGCCCCCATATATGTTGTGTCTCCATTTGTTTCCATGCCTGTTTTGTAGGAAATTTTTATTTATCATCAAAGTTTAAATTGTCTTTTTTAAAAAAAAAAATAATTAAAAATAAATTTCCTTTTAAATTTCAAGGTATTTTTTTTTGTTTAAATAACGGTTATGTAATATAATAATTTTAATATGAAAATTAACTTACGATGCACTTTGATGTCAGAATCAGAATCATTAATATTCCTTTCCATCATTGTTAAACGATTACGTAATTGAGCTGATTCAGCTTTTGATTCTTCCAATCGACGCTCATTTTGACGAGCAACAACCCATTGCTCATGTGATTTTGCTTCAAGATTTGTTATTTGAAGCTTGTATTCTTTTTCTTGATCAATAATTTCATGCTTAAGTGTTTCAATTTGTTGTTTATAAATTTGAACTTCATTTTGAAGTGTATGTAATCTATCTACAGTACTCATAACTTCTCCCTGTTGATTGAGCCACAATGCTTCTTCTTTTTGTCTTTCAGCTTCTTTTTCTTTAAAGAATTTTGATAAAACTTCTAGCTTTGTTTCAGCATCTTTTTTTTCTTTTTCAGCTAATTTACATTGTTCACCGAGTGATACAACTTCTTCTTTTATAATTTTCATATGTTCTTCGAGTGATTGATGAGCTCCCTCAATTTCACTCAATTTTATTTTCAGCTCATCTCGTTCTTCGGTTAGTTGACTAGCTGTAGCTTTGAGTTTTGATAAATCAAACAATTTTTTCAAGTCAGCTTTGCTTGTCTTTGATTGTTCAATGATATCATTTAATTCTATTTGTTTTAGATTCAGTTGGACTCTATTCGTTATACTTTCATGATCTAAAATTTTTATTCGTTCTTCTAATTTTGAAACTTTGAGAGATAATTTCTCTTCAACACTTATTTTTGTTTGTTTTACATTTTGCAATTCTTGATTTAATCTTGTTGTTTCAACCTCAAGCTGTTCACATTTTTTAGTTACTAATGCAAGGTCATTGGCCAATGACTCGTTCTAAATAGAAATTCAAAAAAAAAAAAATTAAAAACAATAATATTTACAATTTAGCAATACTAACAAACCTCAATTTTATCAAAGTCATGCTGCGATTATACAACGAATAATAAGAAATAAATTTGCATGCAATCTTTTATTTTTCAATAGAGTAAAAGAAAAAATAAATGTTTATTAATTACCTCTTGAATTTTGAGCTGTAATGAATTAGTGAGAGACTCATTAGCTGCTTGTTGGGCATTAAGACGTGTTTGTAAATCTTCAACTGATTTTGTAATTGGATTTTCAGTATTTTTCGATTCTAAAAATTCACGTAACATTCGTTCAAGCTCTAAACCAGAATCAGTTGCAACTTCAAGATCTTTTTCTAAAGCTGCTACTTGATCTTCCAATTCAAGTTTCGATTGCTGTAGAAATTACATAATTATTATTATTTTTTTAAACTAATTATTTATTGATGCACATATTATTATATAAAAATAATTTTAAAAAACTTACATTTGCAGATTCCAAATCAGCTTTTAACGATGCAACAATTTCATTTGAATCAAATGATTTGTTTTCAAAGGCATCAAGCTAAATAAATATTAACAATAAAGTTATAAAACTATCTTAATAATATATATTATTATTTAAAATAGAATAATAATATTACCTTGATTGTTGTTTTTTTTAAAATTTCATCCATGTCACTGCATTCTTTAGTAGCGACAATAAGTTTTTGTTCCAGTTTATTTATTTTAGCAATAAGTTGTCCATCACGACGTGTATTTTCAATATAATAATAACCAAGTGAAAATATTAATGTTGTAAAAGCAGTAAGACCAATGTATGAAAAAGTTTCCCAATAATTTTTTGTAAATTTTATTGGATCAATTGTTTCAATTTCATCATCAACAACTGTATATTCACTTTTTATTTGTGGCTTTTCAGCTGGTTGTTCTGAATGAACATGTTTACCGTAAAAATGTTGAGGCAAACGTTCAGGTTGTTTAATTTTTATTTCTTCTTTTTCAACAGGATAAATTATATTCTTAGTTTCATAATTAATTGAAGATGTTTCATTAACGATTGTATCAATATCTTGATATGGAATTTCAGTTACAATTTCTTCTAAAACAGGCACTTCTGTAGTAGGCACTTCTGTTATAGGTACTTCTGTAACAGGCACTTCTGTTACAGGTATTTCTGTAACAGGAACTTCTATTACAGGTATTTCTGTAACAGGAACTTCTATTATAGGTATTTCTGTGACAGGCACTTCTATTAAAGGTATTTCTGTGACAGGCACTTCTGTAACCGGTACTTCTACAACAGGCATCTCTGTAACTGGTATTTCAATATCAACCCCAACAACTGGTGATTCAATCTCGACAATTTTGTCATGATTTATTTCAGACTCTTGTGTTAACTGTACAGTTTGTTGAGAGTCTTCAATTGGAGTGGAAATATATGTTTCAGTTGTTGTTTCAATACTTTCTGTTGATACATCTATAAACAAAAAATAAATATATAAATTTCAAATAACTAAACTGTTTTAAATATAGCAATGGAAAAATAATTATATCATTCTTTTTACCTTCATTTTGATTTAAATCTCCAACATTCAATAAATTTCTATTTCCTGGAAATTCATTAATGTTTAATTTACTTTCAATAACATTTTGGCTAGGGCCTGTTAAATCATCTGTTTTATAGATGTCAGGCTGCCCATGACTCGTTGAATTATCATCAACAACATCTTCAGCTACTTGTATATTATTATTATTATTATTATTATCAATTAATTCACTACCTACATCAACTGATTCATTATTATTTTCAAATTCTTCGGTTTTATTTATTTCAGTAACAACATTATTTTGAGTATCATCATTGACGATTTCTTGAACAGGTGTTTCTGCTGTTACATTTATAACTTCAATAACATCCTCAAGTAATTTATTGTCATCAATTGGTTCATTAATTTCAATTTGAGGTTCAATTTGAGGTTCAATTTGAGGTGTTTCGGTTGTTGTAAAACTATCAAAAAGAGCTGAGACTTTGTGGAATGCATTTGCGACCATATCCTCAGATATCTCAGATATTTCTATCACAGATTCTTCAACTTTTTTATCAACTATATCATTATTTATTTCTTCTACATTTTTGCTATTATCTACTAATTCATCATCAGGAATTTTTTTCTCAGTTTCAACGACAACAGTATCATCTTTATTAATATCTTCATTTTGAATAACATCAACACCAACATCACTATTATTTTTTTGAATCACAACATTTAATTCTTTTGATTCAACATGTTCAATATTATCAAATTTTTCAACTGATTGTTTATTATCTATTGCACTTTCTTTGATTGTTGATTGTTCAACATCTTCTAAAACACTTGTTGGTGTTGTAACTATATTATTTTCCAAATCAATATTTTCTACTGATGAACTACTTTGAAATGTTGTTGCCTCACTAGTGCTCAATTGATTTGGATGAACAGTGAGTACTGGTGTTTCTTGTGTTGCTGTATCATTTGGTACTTGTGTTGCATAATTATTATTTTTTTTCGTTTCATCTTCAACAGCATCATAAACAGTTGTACCATGAATAACTTCATACGATGGAAAAACTTTACTATTTTCATTATCATTATTATTATTTATTTTATTACTCGTTGACAATTCAGTGTCAACTTCATGCTGGAGTTCTCTTTGTATTACTTTTTTCTCATGAAGTAAATTTATTGGAGCATATCCTCTTTTTCCATTAATCTATAAATTAAAATACGTAGAATTTTATTTACTCAATTATAATTATTATAATGATCGATTATATGCTAACCTTAACACCCCATAAATCTTTTCTTATTCCAGCACTTTTACTAAATACATCTACATGAACATTGGCATCAAATGACAGTATGTCAGGATCATTTGAATAGTATGGTGTCACTGTCCTTGCCACTGATACAATAACTGAAATAAAAATGAAAAAAAATTAGATATCAAGCTATCCCTGATTATTCAATTCATCATTTACAAAAAAATTAAAGATAAAAGCAATAATAATAATAATATTGATGACAGAAAAAAAAAAAAACAGTAATTGTGCTGATCTGTGATTATGAGTAGATAGTGTATGGCTTCATATTATTAAGATTACCTTCACAATGGGGATCATAACACAATCTTTTGTCAGATATAGCTGATTTACTTGGTACAATAATATTACACAATAAAATAAAAATTACAAATAATAAATATGGTACAATTTTTATTAATAATCCCATGATGTTTGTTTGATTTTTTTGGAGTTCCACATCACTACCAAGCGAACAGTGACACGCGATAACACGAATTAACACATACACACAACACCTTAAAGAACTCTCCTTTGCTCTCCTTTGACGTGATCAAAAAATATATGAATATATGATCAAAGCACTCAAATCTAGGGATATATTTTTTTTCCATTTTAACATCCGCTCGCGGCTTGAATTTAAAAGAATGTATGCGATGGGATAATTTTTTTCGAGTTATTAAAAATTATTTAAATAGAAATTTAAATTTTAAAATAATATAGTAATTTTAAAATGGTTTAAGAAAAATAATATTTCATGCACACATATTCGTTGTTTTTTAAGATTTGATACCTCCTTTGGTTTCTGTTTGCTTGATAGATTTTTGAAATAAAAATTGATTTGGAAATTTACCTTCTCAATATTTATATTTGCCTGATACTTGAAAAAAAATTTCACTCTTTTCGAAATTTACCTCTTCGATTTTATAATTTCCTATTTTTTTTTTTCAAAAATTTTTCGATTTCTATTAGGAACATAGAATGACCGAGGAGGTATTCGCTCATTCAAAATTTACTTCTTCGATTTTATAATTT
>JAPYYR010003539.1:0-10686 GCA_030523065.1 Aphidius colemani | reverse complement strand
CAAGGGAAAACAAAAATAGGGGTTGGAAGTTATTGAAGATGGTGGCATGCCATTGAAAACAAAAGAGGCGGGCATAACCTGATGTAATAATTTCTATATAACTTCTTATTTAACTATATCATTTTCAGGATTTTTTTTGACAATTTTCAATTTTAAAAAATTTTGAAAATCAATGCCATCTATTATTTATTTGTTCGAACCAAATTCGAAAATTTTAGTTCGATATTTAAAAAAAAAATGTCTAATAAACTTTGCTAGAAATAGAAAGACAAAAAGCTTTAGGGTAAAAATATAGGAAATAAAATTTTTCTTTGTATAAATAAACGTATGAAAAGTTTTAGTTTATTTGTGTTGATTATACTGAAAGAAAAATTACATATATCAAGAGATCTGAAATTCTGTAATACAATGTAGTGTCCCTATATATATTCAGTGTATACCAGAGTAATATATCTCAAAGCCTTCTTATTTATTTTTTTTTTCTTTCTGCATTTCGTTCAGCTACATAGCTCGTCGTGACTGATGTATATTTTCCACCATTCACTCACAACCCTCTACGGGTAGAATCACCCATTCTACGAGTTTTCGAGGGGTGAAAACTGAGAGGTAATGCGAGCTTACCATGAAACATGTATACACATATATACAGGAACAAAAACATTTACTCGAGGTTTGCTGGAAAATATATACTGGAGAACGAATGGGAGGATATATGTTGGGTTTTAAAACTGGCAAAGTAGCTTCAAACTCATCTCAAAAATATATACATGCACTGAGTATTTCTCTATTTACCTGTAACCACTTGGAAACTTTGACTATTCAAGATCTTGTTAGCAGTTGTTTTTAGCATTCTATGCCAACAATTGTTTTAGTCATCGAGGAATTTTTTTATTTGCGAGATAGTATGTCATTGTTGTTTAAGTCTTCTTGACTTGACTTTTCCTCTCAAATATAATAAGGGTTTTGTCCATTCATTTTTTTCTTTTCGAGCTTTTGTAAATAAATTTGTTAATTTCAAAATATTATATACATTTTATTGTTTACAAATTTTAATTTTGCAAAGTTTGTTAAATTAAATTGAAAAACTAGAGAATTATAAGATCAATTTAGACAGTGAAGTTTTATTTCAAAGTTGTCTGCAAATTATCAAACTTTAAAGTCAATAAAATTTATCGACTTTTTGATGCTCAGAACCTTTGTGATATGTTTGTTTTCGTAGTATAATAATAAGATTATATTAATGTTTCATATTTTCTGTCAACATAGCAGTTTTATTTTTTTTTCTTTCTATTTGGACATGAAAATATTCATTATTTTAAATTAGTAAAATTTCATCAAATATTTTTGATTAAATAGAACAAGTTTCTGATTTCTTTCGACAGAATTTTTTCGAGCATCAAAGGACATGCGTATATATGTTCCACACATGTCCTGACATAAGTGACAGACGAAGCATGACATAACACTCGTTCCATGCATTTGCTCACTATAAAAGTATATTTTTTTTTACCATAAAAATAAACCAAGTAATTTATTCTTATGACAAAAATCTCTGGCTATATAGAAACAAACTCAAGCCAATTATTACATTTTATCTGTGTATTTTTGAAGCTTTTTTCCTTCAATTCAGGACAATATATTTTTCAAAAAAATATAACATTGTAGCCAATATATCCACGAGCTTACCAAGCAGAAAAAAAAATATATATGTTTTTATTATTTTCAAATATGGTTTGGTGAATTGAATAAGTTATTTCATCTATTTTTCCAGCAAGAGACAAGTACCACGTAAAGCATCCATACAGAAAAAAAAAGGGATGGGATAAAATTTTGATATGTATAGCTGAATGTAGAGCGAGTGTATTTTTCGCCACTGCCAGACACACTGAAAAAGAAAATATATTTATACACTTTGGCAAGATATATGAAACTTTACCCTAAAGGAATTTAATCCCATGAGAAAAGCGACATACTTGGCTGACTATATTCACTATGCATGTCTAAAATATCAATTTTTTTTCTATTTTTTCTTTTTACACTAATTCGTATTTTGTTCTTTTAGTAAATAATTTTTTTTATATTTTTTCATAAAATGAGCTTTTTGGATAATTACAAAAATTATGAAAAAAAAATAAAAAACACACTATACTTGATTAAATTAAGAAGTATCAAATTAAAAAAACAAAATTAAAAGTTTATGCTGCGAAAAAAAAAACAACAAGTTTTCCAACATTTTTAAATGGAAATGATACTTGAATTTTTTTTTTCCCTTTAGAATGAGTCTAGAATTTTGATAGTGAAATTACCGTGTTACTTCAAAAGGTCTCGTTCGCCATTTACATGGTATATAGCGAAAATATAAACGTGTTAGACTAAAATTTTTGTATACATATATATAGTACTAATATTTCCAAGTGGTGTATCTAAATAAAAGTCGTCTTGTGTACGAAAAAAGAGGAAAAAAAAGCTCTAGATATGAGGGATGAGAACAGGAGGGTAAGATAAAAAAAAAAAAGGTAAAAGATTCTATTCGTACATAACGCAAAGAATATATACCGTCGGGCTTCACGCCTCGCATAACAGATGTGAAAGTCGCAGCTGTTCAAACTATTTCAGCGAATGAAAAAATTTTCCTTCGTATAAAACTCACGCCCCATCTTTTCGTGGCACGTATATATAGCTATTTATTTATTTATTTCCCGAAAATATATATATAGATATATTCGACGTGCTTTTTTTTTCAGTAAAGCTTCTTTCATCTTTCTATTTTGTTTATTTTGAATAAATTATTATTATCATTTTTGTTATTATATTTTTATAAAACATGTGTATCGTGCTTTCGACAGAACGAAAAAAGCACATCACAACTTTTATGGGCTGCACTAGGGAACGATAAAAAAAGAGCTTACAGTTTTTTTCCGTCGGGTTGATTATTGATGGATAAAAAAATTATAAAAGAATTAAATTGTATCGAAAAAATATACTTAAATCGATAATTTGTTGAAAAATCAATGTTTCCAATATCGCAGGATATTAAAAGATATTTTAATACAAAAAATATGACATAGATTTTTAAGTTTGATAAAAAAAAAATCATGTAAAATAAACATATGGATATTTTTTTAAAAGCGCAAATAAAAAATTCAACTTGATAAAACCTAATTGTTTTTCAGGCCATCAGAATAATAATGCATGTTATTATTTAGCTTACTTTATTATTTTAAAAATTGTTATTCAAATGAAACCCGATTAAAGTATTTTTTCTTTTTGCGAAATTTAAATTTGATTATTATTGCAACTGCAGATGAAAGTTTATCACCCGTTTGTATACATTAATATGGAAAATAAATAAATAAATAAATTGAAGTTAAATTGAATTTGAAACAAAAATTCAATACAGGTGAGATATTTATGCTGATAAAATCTGGGCGTGGGTGGGATGAATGTCAAAAGCCTTATATTGCTTATGCTCGATACTGATAAGTGAATGTTTGCTGAGTTTTGGTTGGACCACTCGTGGCAGACTTGGTAACTGCTGACTATTGCCATCTACCAGTAAACTCATGAAACAACTTGACAACCTGATCATAAACCTCATCAGTTTCTTCCTCCTCTTAAAAACTAGCATTTAAATTTGTAATTAATTCTATTTATAATTTTATCATTAAAAATAATTTAATTAATTGACTGATACTATGACCGTTTCTTTTTGATACAATGAATCTCTTTAATACAACACAGATGAAGAAAATAACTTGACTATACATTCACGCAATGAAAAAAAAAAACATAATCTATAACATTTAAATTATAAACAAGTTTTTCAATAATAATAACAATGATAATTCATTTTTTTCAAGTAAATTATCATAGAGATATTTAAATGTAAAATTGACAAATTTATATGCTTTAAAATAGTGTCAAGTACATTAAATGATATTCCACAAAATATTTAAGGACAAGTGCATGAGATAAATAAAATTCTTAATATATAAAATCTATTTGACATGATACTTTAATAACAATTCCGAGAGGTCCAATTAGCTGCATGCAGTTTGTGCTTATCTCAATATTTCATAATGATAATTTATTATTTTTAATTATTTTTCTGTTTATTTGATTAAAAAAGCTCATCAACCTGACATATTTATTACACAATGATTTAATAATTTTTATTAATTATTAAATTTGATTATCCGATTGAAATATTTGTATTTATTTGTGATGAGAAATATTTTTTTAGTATTTTGAAATATTTTGACGACAAAATTTTTAAATATATATAACCAGATTCGTGTAACCTGTATTTATGATCGATCCAAGACCTTCATGGAGGGGAAAAAATAAGAGAAATTTTTGGGGCGCGACCGTCTGTCTGCCCATCCCATTCTCTTTTCAAAATTATTGTCCCCTCTTCTGATCACCCCTCTCCTGCAAGCGCATCACACATGCAATCATTGCATTAACACATACGAATCACTAACAAAAATCAACATTTAGTGACAGTCTTTGAGATAGATGGCGTTACTTGTCTTACCAAGAGCCTGAAATGTTCTGCAAGGGCATTTGATCAATACTACCTTAATTTTTTTTTTTGTTATATTATTCAGTGAGGATGATTTTTGGAAAATATATTTATGATTATTTTTGAAAAATTTGGATAAGATAAAATTTATTTAATAAGAAAATTATCAAAGTGAATATATTTAAATTGCGGGTATCAAGTACTGAGTAGTAAAAAAATCAATATTTATCTAATTAATTAAATAATTTTTATTAGTAGAAATATGATTTTATAATTAGTAATAAATGATAGTAGAAAATTTATTTCAAAAAATTCAAATTATTAAGACAAAAAATTTGTCTAGCTAGTAATGACACCTCGCGGCAAGGATACTCATTAAAATATATATTTTTGCGCTGAGTATTTTTATTGATTGTTGAGTCTGGTGTATTTTGAAACATTTGTTGCCCGTCCATGATTATATCTGGTTAAAAATAAAAAGAATTAAAGAAAAAAAAAGTTAATGGTAAATTCTTGGTGGCCACTTATATATGTGCAAGGTACATATACCCATATACATTATAAATTTACATGCATTACATTATAAGACTATTAAGCAGCCACAAACGATGCAAAGTAATAAATGAAAGAAAAAAAAAGACACGCTTAAGCTATTGGCATACTTGATTGTCCCAACTTAATTAAATGCATAAATATATTTCACACATATATTCTCCAGTTGTAATAAGGCGATCATTTACTGCATCAATACAGTTTTCTTTTAAATAATTAAATTTTATTATTTATTTCCAACAAGGTTTGTTAATTAAATAAACAAAATAAAAATTCAATATCATTTCGACGAAGCATAGATATTACTTATTTAAATTCAAGTGTCATTTGAAATATTGTACGTCTTGAATATTAGATTCATCAAAGGCGGTTTCTATCGCATTGAACGAAACAAAAAAAAAATAAAATTGACTATTTCCTTTTACAAGGTATATTTGTTATCTGGCTATATTTGCTTGCCGTCTATATTGAGCTCCGCCTGGCTTGTCTCAATTCAACAATTCTCTATTCGTGTCAGATCCAAACATTTTCTCATCTACAGTTGTGCTAGATGATAGTTGGAAGGGCAGAGAAATGACATTGCCACATCTAGGTGGGATGTGACTTCTGAGTTAAGAATCCACGCTTCAGTCAACCAATCAAAAACAAAATTATCTTTGCTTTCTATAGCTACTATGTGTTTTCATGGCAATCGATTCAAAGCCCTTTATACCGGTGAATATAATCAAACAAATATAATTATTTTTTAATTGAAAACTAAAAACAATCGATGAGTTTTTGCTTGATTTATCATACTTATAATGTCAGAATTAAATTGAACCAAAAATAATAATTTTTATAATAGCCCTTATGAAGAGAATTATTATTTTAAAAAATATTTTTATTTTTTTCTCACGAGTATTTAAATATATCTATTTTGTCATTTTATTGCTGAATATCTTTATCTTTTGTTTTTTCAAACATAATCCCTACGACTTTGGCATCAGCACGATCAAACATATTATTAAATTTGATTGTTTTTGTTGAGTTAACCGGATACATAGAGATTTATCATTTTTTTTTTTTATTGTAATGCTCAATTGAATAAGTTACTGGATTATTACAGAATATAAATTCACTCGAGGATATATAAATAATTTTAATTTAATTTCTTTAAGACACATACACTTGTATGAACTTGTGATGTTTAAATTTTTAAGACGAAATAAATTTTAATTAATTATATATACACGAAAGTGAAACTGTGTTTTTGTATTACAAAGTTTTTTTTTTTATATATAATATTTTAGGAGAAATAAGATTATACTATTTGAAACTTCAGCAAGTTTTTCAACTGAAAATTTTGATGGCAACAAAGTTTGTTGAGTATCTTTCAAATTTTTTGGTTGAACGAACGGAAAGTCGTTTTCTTAAATCAGCAATTTCATCCTGATATAGCCAGTCACAAAAAGAAAAAAAAAAAATCATCCGACTGATTTGAATAATCAAAATTATACATGCAAATTGAGTTCTGATAATTATAATTTAATTATAATTACAAAACTTAGTAATTACTGTCGACTGAAAAATATACGAAAAATAGTATTTAAAAAAAAAAATGATAACAGTAACTCAAGCTGAAATTTAAAATAAAAAATTTACTTCTTTACTCACCCATTAGCCGTTGGGCCACCGTCGTCAGAAACCCTTCACGTCACATCTGCAACATTTTAAAATGAAAAAAATATATATAAATAAATAAAATTAATACTTTTTTTCGTTTAGTCAGACATACATGATAACATGTTATTTGCGGAGTAAACTATCACCTGCAGAAAGACGTCAATTTGCGGCGATATAACGAACATAACTATCACGCATCCCCACAACAGTAAAAAATATTTTCATTTTTTACATTATTAATTTTTATAAATATTTATAAAACCGACAATATAAATAAAATATTTATTTTTATAGCAAAAAAAAAAAAAAAAAAAAACTACTGTGCAGAGAATTCATTAAACATTGGGAATATAAATATTATTTATATTTTGATTTTTAATCAAGAGCAAAAAAAATCGTTAAGTAAATGTAATTAAATATAAAACGCAACGAATTTTTGAGATAAAAGATAATAAGTCGTGGTTTGAAGAATATGATGATGATAATTTATGAGAGTAGGTCATGCAAAGCGTTGATAATTCTTATGAAAGACAGCTCTGTTGTGAACAATATATACTCAATCATTAATTTGAAAAGATAAAAAGTGAGACTAATGACTTATAGTTTTTGTCTATCCCCTGAAACATTTTAAATGCAGTAATTTTATTAAACAAAACATTGTGTAAAAAATAAAATCTCCAAGTTGATTTTTCAAATAGATATGAAGTTTATTTTTTTCTAAGCAAACAATTTTAATATTAGAGTCGAGGTCACCGTTCTTCTAACTCGTACTTGTGAGTTAAATTAAGCCAGTCAATTTTAGATTACTTTCGCCTTCACCCCATAATTTTTATGCAACTTACAAAGTGCATGACTCGATGATACAAATGTGTCACAATCAATTGACTACTTGCTGTTGTTGTCACACTAATTCAAAAAAATCTTGACATATTTTCAAATGGTTTCTACCAAGTAAAAAAATATATATAAGTTTTAGAAATTTTAAAATAAATATAAATTAAAGTTAATCAAAATTAAATTTCTATTTTAACATAATCTTCTTAAAATAAAATTTATTTTTGAATTAATTTTTTTAAAAACCAATTGAATATACGGGTGACAAAATATATATACACAATATTTCAAATATTCCAAGATGACATCCGGGATAGAATAACGAAAGGACAGAAGCCAGATATTCATTTTTTTTTTTTATTTAAGCCATGAAACACAGTGCTGTAGTCATAAAAATTTAAGCAATTATATGTAAAAGAAGAAAAGACCAACCAATTCATGCTGATAAAACTTGGACGATTTATAAGAATTCGAAAAAATTATTAGATAACGAATTAGGTTTTTAAATTAAAGTTTTAAATTTTACGTTGGTTATATAATCTTGTAATAATAACTTCAATTGATTTCATCAACATAAAATTTAATTATCTTTTTAAACTTTCACAATGAACTTGAACAGACTCATGAAAAAGTTGACCAATATTGTTAAAAAGTATGTTGCAAAAAGCTGCGTCTATGTCAAGCTGCTTCTTTTATTTTTTTTTCATTTTCTTCCCTGGATTTTCTTTAGTCAGAGAATTTCTCCTATACTATTCATCATATAGTGCTTTGATATAAACTTCATACTTAATGAAACTTTATTTATATATATTATTATGAAGTTTCTATTTAACCACTTCAAGCAGATTTTATTTAATTTCTTTTTTTCACTCGAAGTTGTTTCATTTAAATTTTTATGTGTACGTTAAATTGTATTAAAATATGATAGTTGAAGCTTTAAATGATATGTTTATAATATCTATAAATAAATAAATAGATAAATGAATGAATAAATAAATAAATAAATGAGTACTTGCAAGTATGAATAATAAGGGAATAAGTCAGCGAATAGTCAGCCATTTATTGATATTGTATTATATGTTTATCAAATTGTTACTATGTGCTAAAAATAATAATCATATATTATTGCACGGAAATTAAGAAGGCGTATGTATTATTTAAATAAACTTTATTGCTTGAGAACACTTTGAAGGTGTATCTCTAATTTTTTGCAACATTATTTTAAAAATTTAAAATTACTTGAAAACTAAAAAATCATCTCTCATGTGATGAAAGTATAGAGAGGCGTATGTCGACAGATTATTTGCGTTAACATGTTGATAAATATATTTATAACATATTATTTTAGCAAAAAAAAAAACAACGCAAACCTGATTTTTACTTGGAAAATATATTCACCGCATGTATGTCATGAATTTAAATTTTTTGAAAATAATATTTGCGTAATGCTTGTTGAATTTTTTTTTTAATTTAATATAATAATAGAATATTGTGATATATTAGGTCAACTTGAGACGTGAATGCTTTATTCAGAATATGAAAATTTTCCGAGTTATAAAAAGAAAAATGTGTCGCAAAAAAAAAAAGGAAAAATGTTTTCGTCTGGCACGAAGTTTTGTATGAACATATGAATCAAGAATGGTTCCGGAAATTCGGGTAGCTTAATTTTTTTAGAAAATAAAAAGGTTCTAAAATTGAATTTCTAAAACTACACTATTATATACAACACAGGGGATTCAGTAGCTAAAATTCAAAAGAATAAAAAAAAACGAGGAAAAAAAAAAAAAAAATGACCAAAGTGAAAAAATCTGTTTCCATAAAAACCTTATTTTTTTCTGATCCCTATGAAATTTGCTGAGGTCGTATTCTAAGGAAAAATTTTCTGATATCGTTGAATCCGTAGCTTTCTCTTTTGGCCATCCCTTTTAATCGCTTTCCCAGAAGTTTGTATCTCCTGGGCCAATAATAAACGCAAACGTGAAAAAAAAAAGGGAAACTACAATAAAAAAAAAAATATGCGCTGCACGAAAAAAAGTCAGAAACAAATGCAGGTAAACTTTTAGTTGAATCAATATCAATGAAATAAAATGACACTAATGTTGTTCTTCAATTCCACTCGTAATTATTTAAGAAAATAATTTAAAACGAATAAAATTTTTAATGAATATTTGAAGACTTGAATAACGCCTGCTATTAAATTGCCTCTACGACGGACTTGTTATTGGTCTAACAATATTGATGAACACGAGCATTGATATTTGCAATTAAATATAAATTGGTCTTTGGTTTTGTTTGAACACCCACGAGGAATTTCCTTAAATATATTAAAATGATATTTATGCTGATATTGATAGCTTAACTGGCCACCATATTTTAGATATCAGTATCTGATTATCTCCACACTGGGGCTTGTGTATTTTTATATTTTTTCTCGTTAAAAACTGTGTGCACATAAAGACCCCGCATGCAATGACACTGATGCAAGATATACATGATTTTTCATTAATTAATTATTTAATATAAATAACTTCAACATTAATATTCTTAAAGATAATAAAAAAAATAATTCATTTTTTCTTTTTCAAGATAAGAAAATATATATTAAATACAAAATTTGAGTACTTTGATAATTAAATAAAATATAAACTTGAAAATACAACTTGTCATTGCCAAATTAAATAAGAAAATTCTATTGAGCTCGAAGAAAAAAACGAAATTCCGGTTGATCTTTAAAGAAGATAAAACATGTTATTTATTTATTTTTTCTCAACAAATAATTTTAATAAACTAAAGTTTTAAAAAATATAAAATGTATATAATTTGTAAATGATCTAATAGACAAAACACTAAATACAGTCGTCTTGACACCTTGCTTGATTTGTTTATCCCATAAAAAATTATCGATAATATATACCCAAAAAAAAAAAACCAAAATCTAATTTATCTATTTTTTTTAAAACATAATTTTTCAACCGTAAAAATATTTACCTTTTGATAAAAAAATTATTGAATAAAACACAAATATCGATAAACAGTTATCCTTTCAAAAAAAAAAAAAACGAAAAAAATCTTATATCCACATAAAAATCTGATTAAAACTGAACAGATATTTA
>JAPYYR010003538.1:0-12413 GCA_030523065.1 Aphidius colemani | reverse complement strand
AAAGCAGGATAAAAAAAGCTCTATAGATTTGATACAATAAATTTCTACAAAACAAAAAAAATAGCCTTTAATTTTATTACACTTAAAAAAAGTAATAAATACTTATCAAAAGCTTTAAGTGATTTTTTTCATAATAAATTGCGAATCTCAATAAATATCGTATAAATGTTAATAACAGCTGAAGATAATTCTTGGAACGTGTTTTTAAATTAAAATTGAGGATTATTAAATGGAAAAAAAAAATCATTCAATATCAAATATCAAAATTTTATTTAATCTAAATCATCATAAAATGACTGTTAAAGTCAATATGCAACAGGCTATTTAACCATATTTAAAAAGGTAATATACACTTTGTCATTTTTCAACAAATATTTTATTTTAAAAAAGAATAAAAAAAATTCCATAAATTTTAAAGAAAAATCAAATTCAAACAAACAAAATTCACTTATTTATTTTTCCAATTTCATTATACATATTATGCTAATGAAAGTTACTTAACCCGAGTTAATATTTATCATCTTTTTGTTCATCTATTTTTATCAGACTCAAATGCAGTATGCTTCATGTTTTTTTTATTTCGTTTTTTTATATTTTTTGCGACAGAGCAGAGCGCCATTCTGCGATCGATTGAGCGTCGGCCGCGTCTAGTCTGGTGCGGTGAGTAACCCGTCGACGCTTTTGAGTTTTACCTATGAAAACCACATTGTCCAGACTCAATAACACTCAATCGCGACATTAAATTCATAGCCCTAGGTCACGTAAACACGTCAGTCATGTCATTGATTGAATTGTTGTAATGTTGTTCATAATAATACTAACAAATTAAACATGATTTCTTGATGAATCAATAAATTAAAAATTCCTAGAGATAAGAAGAGCCAATGAGTAAAGCCATAAGCTTTTACGCACTAATACCCAGTAAAGTACAATAATAAAATCGATCTGTCAATTTCATCGTCGTCTATAAAAGTGTCTAGTATTGTCGCATTGTTACCAATACTGATAATGATAATCTAAATGAAGCTTTTCAAATATAATTCAAGGAGATTATAGCGAATTGTAGATAGACCATATGAATTACTACCTCGACACACGCTAAAGAAGTATAATGATGATAATTAAAATGAATTTAATCACTTTATCAGCAAAAGACAAAGGAAATAATAATAATCATCTATCTTTTTGCACTATTGATTATATTTTTAATTAAATTTTTTTGATTGAAAAATGAAATTTAGTATTTATCAAATGATGAAATTATGAAGTTGAAAAAAATCAAAGACAATAGAGACAATTAATTTTTGGAGATATTGGGAAGATGATGGTACACCTGGGGTTGAAACAAAAGTCAAATGACTGTGGGTCAAGTGATTTCCGGTATTTAGCCCAACGGGAATCAGCTTGGATTTTGTTGACGAATCAACTGTTTACTACAGTCTGAATTTAATCAACTACACAACGCATTTGTGATTTCCCCAGGGATTTTAGTTGGCAAATTCAACGTTTGTCTATTACATCATGGGCCAATGCATATACCAATACGGAATTATTTTTTTTTTTATTTTTTTCTTTGTTATATTTTATATCTTTGTCTGTTGTTTTGCGATAACAACTGGTACACTTGTCTACAATAGACACCCTACATATAGACCCACACACAAATGCACACTTTACTTGGTGCTTCTGGAAGCTTCCACTTTCCAAGTGCCACTTAACTCAGTCCTTTTCTACAAACACATTTTTTTAACATTTAAGATTTTCTACTTTTATGTGAAATTCATGTAATATCCCTTGTGGAAAAGTTTGATCTCACCAAGGGTTCTTATCAACTCTCTGGTAAATATTTTCTTGATGTTTTATTTATTTTTTTTATTTTTTTTAAAGTCTTTTTTATTACTATTTACGTTTGCACTATTAATTGGCTTAAAAAAAGAGATCAGTAATATTTTTATTAGAAGCTTAAACATTTTGATCAAATAGAATGTTTTCTTTTTTTTTTAAAAGAATTTTGATTTAATTTTTTTCATAATATTTATGAGCAGTTAGTTTGATTTTATTATTTGATGTTTGTAAATATTTAAAAAATATATTTTAATTTATTATTTTTTAGTTTTATCAACTTTTAAATCGAACAAAGTGAACCGAGTAACGACATCTTCAACCAACAAAATACAACCAAGTTGCTGCATATTCAACTGCTTAGTCGATATGTTTGTATCCACTGAAGCTATTTATATTACAGAAGATTTATTTTATCCTCAATAAGTTTGTTCATTGCTTCGAAAACTGTAAGGATTAATTATCATATTTTTATTGTATTGAAGAGGTAAAACAGTGCGAAAGCACTAAGTAGAGAAATTAAATTTCCATGGACTGTATGGCATTGCCAGCTGCATAATATGATGACTTATGAGTATTGAAGTTGATTATCTGTAAGCTTAAATTATTTCTATAAATTATTCCTGGAAATTCTCGAGATAATATCCGATTAACATTTCTGGAAACGCTAAAAGCTTTCAATTCATTAAAATTCAAAATAATTCATTTAATTAATTTGAATGGAATTAAGGCTGGAGAAATAAATGGAGAAGAGATTTGGCTTATTTGTTGACAGGAAATATTTCTAGAAACAATTATTGGATGTTTCAAAAAAATACCAATAATAAGTAACATACTGATAATATCTGTTCACAAAAGTATTTATTCCTTCGCTGTTTTGATAATATTATTATGATAATTTAAAGGTATAACTGGTTAACCTTGAGATTAATAACGTTGGACAATCAGGTTCATAACATTTATCAGGTTCAGAGATAAATGTTATGAATTTATATATAAATTATTTTTATAAGCATCGACTCAACCTCGTATCATTATATTGACTATAACCTTATGACATTACGAGTATTTTTTTTTACTCTCAAACTCACATAGAATAATTGTTGTTGTATATAATGAGTGTAAATTGTATATCAAAAAAAAAATTTCATTATAAATTTTTATCAAATAATTATTATATTTATTTTTCAATTGTTAATAATATGAAATTTAATTTAGTATAATGAGTATCGTTATGAATTTTATACTGCAATAATTTCAATGAGACAGAATAAAATATTTGCCACATTAATTATTTTAAAATACTAAAAGCATTATTATTTAGCTGTTGAATAATTTTATAAATTAATTTCAAGACTCGTTAATGTCATTGATAGCTTACAGAAAAATTTTTATTTTTAAAAAAATTGGTGATAAAATAAACAACAATAATAGCTAAATTTATCTAAAAATAAATTATTTCTGATAAAAAATTAAACACAATTTGTATGTTATTTTATTGCAAATAAATATTGAGTTTAATTATTTTTATTTAATTTTTTTTTTGTCGTATAAAAATATGATAAAACGCCAAGAGCATTGGATGAATTATCCTGGCAGTTTATCCGATGAAACCAACACCCAAGAGCTAAAATAATCGATCCAACGCGTTATAAAAGTTAAAAGACGGACCTATCTTTATTTTACTCCTCACTAACTTGAACTTTACTCATGCTGTTGTTCCAACAAGGTGTTAGATTAATTGTTCGATTAAATTGTCGTAAATCAGCCAAAAAACGCCCACAACTTGTACAAGATTAAACACTTTCTTTCGCAGTTATAGCTTACTGATACTCTTTTCTTATTATTTTTTTTTTCATTTGACCTGTGCGCACAGTATCACCATAACGCCACTACTTTTTTTTCAAATTTATTATTTTTATTTTTTAATTTTTATCCCACCAACAGTCTCATCTGATTTGTAAAAGGGCCTCATGCAATATGTTCATCTAAAATATATATAATATGAGAAATTGTGATTTCTATCATTCAAGCTTTGAGCATTGTATATAAAAAAATAAAAATATAATAAAAAAAAAATTTATAAAACAATGAAAAAATGTATTCAACGTTCCCACCTCAAATTGGAATGCCAGGGGCCTCGTTGAATTTTTCCCCGTTTGATAGTGTCGGTTTTATGGTAAATTTATAGCACGTCCGATTCTTTTTATCTTTTTGCAACTTCTTGGCATTTATGTGCATGTTTAAATATAAAAATCAGACAAGCCAATGAGCGATATTGCAGACGATTAACAGGTCCATTGTAGTTTGGCGTTTATAAATTTTAAAAAATTACTCTCATTAAAATTCAAAATACAAATGAAATTATTTAAAAGTAATATTTTCCTTTTTAATTTGCAATACACATATTACTGTAATTCATGTAAATTTTTTAGTCACGTGAAACGTATTTTA
This sequence comes from Aphidius colemani, assembly GCA_030523065.1. Classification (NCBI taxonomy): domain Eukaryota; kingdom Metazoa; phylum Arthropoda; class Insecta; order Hymenoptera; family Braconidae; genus Aphidius; species Aphidius colemani. The sequence goes on along the minus strand of JAPYYR010003538.1, from coordinate 8,117 downwards.
ATTACAGTGCAGTTTGTCACGTTATGAGCCATTAGATTGCTATGACTGTAAAGACTTTTGGAAGATAAAATGAACTGAAAAATAGACTAGTAGGTTCAAAACTTTCACTGAAATATATGTGAGTTAACTGTTTGAAAAATGCTTCACATTTCTAGTAATATATCAAAATAAAATGGATATTTTTTTCAAATCTTATGACGGTTTATTGCGAAAAAAAAATAAGGAATATTTTTATAAATAAAAAAACAATAATGTTTATAATATTTTTTTAAATTTATTTTTTAATGGAAATTCGATTGCGTAATTACATGCAATGTGTAATGAATTTATAAAATTCGTTACATATTTTTATTTTTCTTAATATTAAAAATGAAAAAATGAAATTTACAGTTATAATTTACAGTAAAAATATTTGTCATGAATTTTTATTTTTTTAAAAATGTTTATTATGTTATTTTCAATTTTTTTTTCCATTAAAGGTCATTGAATGATTAAAATAAAATTAAAATACGTAAAAATGGAAAAACTAACAAAGTTGATTAATTCAATTTGAAGATTAAAAGTTTTAGTTTTACGATATGTTTGCTTGATATTGAGTTGAGGGAAATTTATAAATATAATTTAGCAATAAATATCTTGTTTAATTTTTCGCACAGAACAGAGTTTATCATTTTTTTCTTTAATATTAATTTATGTAAAAGAGGATAATGGATACATTAACACAAATTTGTTTCAACAGGAAGTTGAGTGTACAGGATATCGAGCAATGTAGATATCAGTTTATGGAATGATTAAATCGTATGTTTTAATTTTTTATCTAACCAGTAACCACAATGTTCCCAGGCTTATGTACACTTTTAAATAAAAAAATATATAAATTTTTAAAAAACAACTATTAAAATCTTGTGCTCATTTATTAAATTACAATTTACATTATTAAAAATTTCAAATTATTTTTCACTCAGCTATGCACATTTTTTTTGCTTCAATTTATTTTATTTTTGTTTAAAAAAATTATTTACTTGTGCTTTTGTATTTCGTTATAATGCCTGTCATTTATTTTGTTATTTTTTACTCGTTTTTTCATTTTTATTTCGAAATTTATTTACTTAGAAATATTTGTGCTTTTTTTTTTATCATTTTAATTATTCTCGTTGGGCAAATGTTTTTATTAATTTTTTGTTTATTCAAATTCAATTAATACCAAGTCAAACCAGTTAATCTCAAATTTGCTGTTTGCATTTTTGGCAAGAAAATATTTAATTTTTAGAATCTGTTTTATAGAAAAAATATGATGAGCTTCTTGAGGCTCATTAAGAGTTCATTGATGGTGTGAATGTATGGATTGCGGTAAGTTGAATAAATGTTTAACATGAAGTGTCCAACAAGCAAGTATCCTTCTACACTTTACGATCCCATTATGTTAAATAATTGCTTCTCATAAACATCAGTGAATTTATTTTCAAACTATTTATAGCCATTCGAAGCATCAATTCATTTTGTAATTAGACATTATATCGTTTCCACACTCTTTTCTGTACAACGACAAACAAAAAAATACAAAAAACGAAATTTAATTTCTCTTATAAAAATAAAAAGCAAATACATTAGTCAACATTTTTGAATTCAGGCACTAAATTTTTCTCTTTTTTTTATTACAAGATTTGAGCCATCTTAATTTCTAAAAAAGAAACGATTTTTTTTTCTTTTCTTAATTACAATTTTTAGATTTTTACAGTGATAAATTATTACTAATTATAAACTAATATCTAAAACTGTAATTCACATTACAATGTGCCTATCCAGAAAACCATAAAAAAAAAAAAAATATAATTATAATAATAATTTAAAAAAGAATTTAATCAAAAAGAAATTTCAAAAATAAAAAATTTTTATATTTACAATTTAATGATTCGATAATTAGTAGTGAAGATAATTTCTTCAATGTTAACAATAATCTCATAAATAATTAATTTAAATATTCGAACAAAAAAAATTAATAATAATTATTAATAAAAAAATAGAGAAAAAATTATTTAAAATTAGCTATAAAATAATATGGACAAACCAGAAACCCCAAGAGTTAAAAATTAGAATTAAATTTACAGAATTAAAAAAAATAACAACAATTAATTAAATTTGAGTAAAATAATTAATAAATAATAAAAAAAATATTGAATTATCATGTTAGTTGAGATATTTGACTCACCTGAGTCAATTTTTTCCAACAAAAATAATCCGCAAATAAAAAAAAAAAAACATGTCTTAAGTACTAGTCGTTCATAGAACATACAATCATTAATATATCATAGATATATGGGACCAAAATCACTGAGCAAAACCAAGCTTTAAATGCTCCAAATAAACATTGTGTTATTATTTTTTTCCACATATTTTTAACAACAATAAGAAGAAAAATATAACAATGGTGATTAAGCAGCAGCGAACAGTTCCGCGCGCTCAAATCACTCCAATGTTCGGTTTTTTTTTACCTTGGGGCACTTGGTCAGGGTCAGCAAGCAATCGTGAGAATAAAAATTCTACGAGGCTAAAACAATAGTTTCTTAACGAATTATTACAAAATTCGTATTGAGATTTGAAAAATCAATAATAAATTAAATTATTATTAACTTTTTATCATTCAATGAGGGACGTACCTCCCACATGAAATGTTAGATAAATAATAAAATTGTTTATTCAAATTTAAAATAGATAAATAATTAAAAATGCCAAAATAAAAATAAATTAAAATATCTGAGTGATGCCCAACTGCATAAACACAAACAAAATAATATAATAAAAAAAGAAAAAATAATAAACATTTATTATAAATATTTTTTAAAAAATTATTTGACAAGAATAAAAATTTATTCTGTAATTTTTTTTCTTTTTTCATTGTAATAAATTTATAGCTCAGGCACTCGAGTTATGGGCCCAGTTGATAAGCAGTCCAACGATGATAAACTACATTATTGAATGAAAAAAAAAAGACGAAAAAACATGGGAAATAAAAAAAAAAACGATTTTACAAGTTCATAGAGATTTGCGATAAGTATTACTTATGGTGAATCATTAGAGAAAATGACTGGTCTCAAGACAACAAGATGCTTTTGCGCGTATTATTTTTCCATCTATAAAATAAAAAGCCAGTAAATCATCAACATTATGTACTGATCAACTGGGCCAGTATAATATTCTTTCAAAGTTCTTTAAACGTAAAGAACCAGAAGCCCTAATTGTAATGATATCTCGATTAAAGTTCCAAGATAATTTATAAATAATAATTCAAACTTAGAACTAAAATCGAAATAAAATTACACGAAATATATTATTTTTTAGTTAAAATATAAATAAATAAATGTATTTATTTATTTAAAGACAATAAGGATGACAAAATTGATAAACTAATCTTTGACTACGTTCTGTTTTCTTCATAATACCTTTCTTATAATATTGTCGTATACTACGACTCAACTTATCATAATTCATTGCTGGTCTATTTTTACGTTTACCCCATAATCTAGCAACTCTAACTGAATCCTCAATTTTAAATACACCCTTTGTACGATCAAGCCAACGAATGCAAGATCCATTAACACCAGGACTTTGCAATAATTCTTTTAAAAATTGCCAAAGATGTATATGTGAGCCACCGTTTCTCATTTTTCCATTACTATTTGGAGTTTGAGCTGGACTGATGTCTTCATCCTCATCTAGAACATTCATACAAATAACAAAAATATTAACGTTAATTTATCAAGCTGCTGATAATCATTGAAATATCATTTGATCATTATTTACCATCACTGAAATCTAGATTGCATGATGATGCTGTAACACTTGCTGGTCCAATGCTAGCAAGTGGTGATGATACTCCTGAATTTGAATTATCATTTGTTGATTGTACAACACCAGTTGGACTCCATGATGCAGCCAATGTGTTTCTCGGTGATTCTTCAACAGCAGCTTTCCATATTTCCAATTGTGCATACAGCATACTGCCACACTAAACAAATAGTATAGTAAAATTAAAATTAACAATATTTTAATGTCGTCTAATTTCAAGTCAAGCTATTTGGCAATGTTCATTTGGCTCTTCATCATGTGAATCAACAAATTGACAATTTACATGATCGCAGTATTTATAATTCATGATACAAAGTCATTTATCATTTTTATTATTTCTTTGTTACTTTTTCTGGCTAAACATAAAAAATTCCTTGAGGCATTTGTTGGTAGATACATATATATATTCAAAAAAAAAAATATGTATGTATGAGAGGAGAAAGCGGCACGACGCAACAGACGATGGCAATGACTGACCTACTTACTGACACCAACAGATTTTTGTAGCATATGTATAGCCAATTGGACACTACGTGCCATCACAAACAACCAACGATGATTTCTTTGAGTCCTCATAACATATATGAAATATTAAAACTAGATATATCTGTGTTTACATATAGGCATTTTTTTTATATGAGAGTTTAGGAACGCACCTTAGATGCAAGTTATGCAGCTAGTTAATGTTTCGTGACGCCATGCTCCACGTGATTCAGTACTCTTTATAACTGTGTAATGGTAGATGTATGTATTTTTTAAAAAAATAACAAGAACAACTATTGAAAATATAAATAAATTAAAAAAAAAAAAAATCAACGACAACATAAACTATTGAATGCAGAGTCTTCATCTGAATTTCGAAACTGTATTTAGTCACCTTCGTTTAAAATATGTTTTCATGGTATTATAAATTGATCGTGATCTCGCAACTGGATCGAATATAAAACTCGATGGCTTGTTGCATGTCGATTTCATCGTGTACTTGTTTGGTTTATTTATTATTTTTTAACAGATATATTTTAAAATTAGCAAAATGATGTGTTGTTACATCTTGTTGTTGAGACGAAATTGCAAAATTATAAATGATACATTGATCGTGAATTAAATTGTATTTGGTAGGCAAACAAAGATAAAACGACCTGATTTAATATACATAAATATTAAGATTTTAGCTGTGATGTTGATCTAACAAATAGAGATTACTACATGCTCTTTTTTTTTCTTCTATATCATGTTGATTTTTTTGTTTAAATTTATTTGATAAAATTTCTCAATTCACGATAAATCAACTAAAAGAAAAATAAAATAAACAAATAAATTCTTGAAATAATATCAAATTAGAAATGAAAAAGTTTAAATTATATTTTCAATTTTTATCTTAAATTTTTTTATGATTATTTGTATTTTTTTTATTTAAAAAATTTTTTATCTTTATTTTTTTATTAGTTATTTCTTTGAATATTATATATATATATTTTATTCAGTCAAAGTATCTGGTTGAATGCGTAAACATTTTACGAGAAAAGGTACCGACGCACGTTGATTTCCAAGAAATTCACTTTCACCGAACTTTCCTCTCCATCAAGAAGCCAAATACAGCAAAAAAAATATATAGTTATATCTTGCAATCACTTTATGTTACTACCATGTCTTTTTTCATTTTAATTTTCACTTGGCTAACCACCGATTAACCACAGCCAAAATCAAGCACCAAGAGACAATGACAAAAGACCGTTAGGTATGGCCAACAACTGTGTTGGCGCCAAGCCAAGTGAATTCACCAAATTGCAATGAACTAATTCAGCGAAAAATTTAATAAAGTAAAGAATAAATATATTTAATATACTAACTTGTGGTGCACGTTGACAAAAATCATCTTCAGTCAATGATGCCAATGTTGCTCCATCAATATTGAAACTCTCAAGTGGTACTGATGGTAGTTGTAGTTGTCTTCTTGCCCATTGGACCCATGCTGCAACATCAGCAGCACTCCAGCGACGTGGTTCTATTGAATCAAAAGTAGAAAACATAATAAAATTGTTAAATAAAATTGCAATATATTTTATTGATCATCAATGAATCATGATAATGTTTTTCGTTTAGTGTGTAGTGTAGTGTGTAGCTGGTTATGATACAGGAAATATTAACAAACGAAATACCAAAGGGGCCATATTAAACGACCTTGAAATCGTGGCAATGTTGAGTTTCGTAATTCACTGGTAAGAATCACATCGTGATGATGCCTTCGTAACTTATTCCATGCGTGACGTCATGGACAAGACATAGAACCAATAATGAACTGGTGGAAACCGGTCGGTAGTCGACTGTCATGATAGAGTCAACATCAGTATTTGTGTGTGTTTATATAAATAAATATGTTTTGATAAAAATTCAAGAAATACACAATGCACGAGGTAAAAATTTATACTTGACAAACATTGTGAGTAATAAATTTTATAAATGTTGTGTGTGTTTGTATTTCATATGACAATCATAATGAGATATATATTTAATTTAAATTTTTTTAAAATAAATAAAATGATAAATTAACAAACCTGGATGAATGCCTAGGGCAACACATGTATTATCAAAATCTTTTTGTAATTGTTGCATTGCTAAACTTAAAACAGGCTCAATTTGTTCACGAGCAAGATCACCAACACATTCATTACTATCCATATCTTCAATAAATCCAGTACCAACACTTCCAAGATCAACTGGTCGTAAATTATATTTTCTTTGAAAACTAGTATCACGTAAAACTTCACGTAATAATTGATGATCACATTTTTTATCATCTTTATAATTATTTTTTTCTATATTATTATTTTTTTTATTTATTTTTTCAATTTCAATTATAATATCTTTATTTTCTTCATTAATTTTTTTTTTTTCATTTTTTTGATTTATTAAATTTAATATTGTACATATTTTTGTTGAATTTTTTAATAATAATTTATCATTTTCATTATCATCATTATTATTGTCCATATCAATATCATTTATTTCAATTTTCGGTATTATTATTGGCGTTTGATTGATGGTTTTTTCTGTATCTCTAAATAATAGACTTCTCAATGGTGATGTTTCTAAATCAATTGGCGATGATGGTGATGTTGATGTTGACGTTGACGTTGATGATGATGATGATGATGATTGTGATGAACAAGATGAATTTATTGAATGACAATCATCTTTAAAAAGTATTTCTTTCAATAGTGAATTTGTTTCTTCACGTTTTGGAAAAAAATCAGTATCAAGCGTATTGTATATATCTTCTTCTGTTCTTGGTGGAGTACAAGGTACAGTACAATCTGTTGAGTCTTCTTTATATCCTAAACTTTCTGCTAATAATCTTTAAAATTAAAAAAGCAATAAATTGATATTAATAAATTTACAATTTAATTGATTAATTTAAAAAAAGCAGCTGGTTCTTACCTTGATTCTTGAAGTATAGCTAATAAATCAAGACTTTTTTCTCTTTTAACAGGTTGTTTAATTGGTTCTGGGCTTGTTGGATATAATTGTGCACTTTGTGGACTTTGTGGTACATAATAAGGACTTGTTGGATAACCAGGTGATGCATCAATTGAATAATTTGGTGATAATTGTCCATTCAAACCTGGATATGGTGGACTTGGATATGTTGTTGGTGATCCAGATCTTGGTGAATGTACTTCTTGTTTAATTTGCATTGGTTTTAATGTTGTTTGTGATATTGATGAATTATAATCATCTGGTAACAGTGATAAATCAAATTGAAAAGTTGTATAGTCAAATGCAGGCGAAAAGCCTGCAGCTGTTGGTACCGTTTGTGGCATCTGTAATTCAACAAAAAAAAAAACAAAAAAATATTAAATTAAATATAAATTTATCGTATCATTATTATTAAAGTGTTTTGAATTATGTTAGATAATATGTAATCATGGATGAAAAGGCCTATCATCATTGTGATGACCAGCCAATCATTTTACTTATTTTTTTCTTTTTTTTTCGTTAATACAATGTAATTTCTTTAAGTGAAAACAATAAACGAGTATGTTAACAATATCTGTCATCATTAGAATCAACCCTCTTTCATCAACATTGATTTTAACATTTTTTATTTTATATATTATATATTTATAACATCAATTTTAACGGGGCAAAATGGCCTCAGGTTAATTTACAACAGTTCACACTGTAACCAAAACACTTTTCTGATATTCTCTTTTTATTTTAAATATTTTTTGCTCTTTTATCTTGTGATGATTTTGCGGCAAGACCGTCGT
>JAPYYR010003536.1:0-12713 GCA_030523065.1 Aphidius colemani | reverse complement strand
AAAAAAAAAATTACCATCATATACAGAATAAAAAATTACAAATTTTCTTCCAACTAAATTATTCTATAAAATCATTATTTAATTAATTAAAAAATAAAAGTGTTAAAATTTTTTTCCGATAAAAACATTATTTTTTCGGATATAATTTATCATAACTTGTTTAATAATTGACGAATTATCTTGAAACTTGGAATAGTCTTTCTTCATAATCTCGTGATACTGAAAGTATCATTCAAAAAAATGATTCTTATATATTGTTTATTATCATTTATTTATTCAATAATGCTGCTTGGAAAATTAATTCATCCAACTTCAACAGCAAAAAGAGTCGAGCAAAATTCCAAACTGAGATACTTTCCAGTGACAGTACTGGTCATCAGTATATCAAGAAGTTTTATCCAAATTTCCAAATTTTTTTACTCATAATTCAGTCAATTATAATTAATAAAATTCGAAAATTTGAATGAAACTTCTTGATATACTGATAAACAAAATTGTCACAGGAAAGTATCTCAGTTTTGAAATTTTCTCGACTCTTTTTGCTGTTGGCGTTGGATAAATTAATATATTGAACAGCTTTATGAAATAAATAAAAAAACAATGGACAATTTATGAAATTCTTTTTTTGTAATGATACTTTTAGTATCGTTAGATTATAAAGAAAGCCTATTCCATGTTTCAAGATGATTCGTCAATTATTAAACAAGTTATAATAAATTATATTCGAGAAAATAATGTTTTTTTCGGAAAAAAATTTTAACACTTTTATTTTTTAATTAATTAATTAATTAATGACTTCATAGCTAGAAAAATTTTTTATTCTTTATATGATGGTATTTTTTTTTTTTTATTTAAATCAATTTAAATTTTTTCTAATTTTCACCTAAGCAACGTTGTATATTCATGAGCTCCGAGCGCTCAACGTGTTATTGCATCCGGGCCCTTAATTACTAGGTTCCCATAGCGATCTCAAAAAGCCAAGTCAACAAACAAACATCCTGGCCTTGATTATAATATATTTTCCCACTTGAGTAGAAATATGATTCACATTCTATAATAAAATCTAATTTTGCGGTCATTGTAAGTCACCTATATAGTTGTAAAATTGACCGTCAGAAAAAAAATTGTCACAGTCTTGTCAGAAATCTCACGGTCACAATCGGTCACAAATTTTTAGCCTGTCTTTTTTTCTGACGGACCGAATGACGTAATCGTCCAATGACGGTCACAAAGTTTTCTTTACATCACTAATCCGGACCGTCAATTAATGTCCGTTGAGTGAAATTTTTATTATGAGTGGTTGTTATTCTTTCCACATCGTTAAATCAACATTTGCAATGTTGGTACATGAAGTTATTGGATTAGTCTTGCTAGCAGACTTCATGACTAAAGATTGGGTCATGGTGATACCATCAGAACAATCACAAATTAGTCTAGCTAGGCTTGTTTTCCGTAATTCTTTGAGTTGACCTGAAAAAAAAATAAAGATCCATGAACATTGTATTATCCGTAAAAGTTAAGAAAATGTATTTTTATGGGAAAAAGGAAGCAAATAAAAAAAAATGTGTGTGTGAGTAGTACGTCTGAGTGAGGTGACACTTCTTTCATAGTTTTCTTTTATTAATGTTTTATATATATATATATACACCCAGGTATAAACTAATGTCAATTTGACGTCTACAGACGTCTCTAAAGTCTAGAATTGACGTCAGTTTGACATTAATTTCTACCTGGGTAAATATTCATTTTTATTGATTTCATTAATAAAGTTCATGGATGAAAATATTTCTAATTCTCAAAACAACAATAACAATATCGATAACGTTGATAATACTGTAGATAAAGATTTCTTTATTTTTTACACAAATTATGTTCCTACCCGGTTTTGAACATATATTTAATTCTCCTATATTGCGCATCGCCTATGATTTCCCATAAGCGGAACGCAGTCACCTCGAACAGAAATGTTCAGAGAAATTTCCTGTAGTCAAAAATATTTCTCTCCACTTTTCTCCATGTCTTTTTTGAGAAAAGTGCGGAAAAAGTTTAAAGTAAAAATTCCACACTGAGACAAAATTCTCTTCTCATTCCAATCCTTACAATTTGATTTCGAGGTAGGCAAAATGTCCTGATTTGAGATTCAGCACACATGGTAACCCTATGCAGCATATGACGTTATTATTAACATAACATTTTATTATTAAAATATATAATGAAATGAATATATTTTTTTAAATATAAATACTCGTGAATAATGGAAATAAATTCAGTTAGATTATTGTTATACACAGCTGATCTTACGTATGAGTAAACCTGTATATGTGTTGAGCTATTTCGAATGTATTCGAAACCCCACTCTTGTGATCGCCTGAAGCCAAAAAAGATTGAGACAGACAGATTGTCTGCACGTTTTCAGGTGACTACAAAATCAAGCCCCATGCGCAATATAAGAGTATTAAATATATGCTTTCGAACCCTCGATTTTCTATTTACTAAACCTAGAAAAGGTCTGGACATCTTGATTTCATCAGTTCACGAATGACAAATGGTGATGGAAGAGCTGAGGAATGAATGTTGCTAACCAACTAATTGCTTTGGCTGAATTATTTATTTCTGAAAAAAACAGAAACTATGAAAAAATAAGAAGTCCTCGCGCTAGAAATCGAGCTTGGGTTTTTTGCATTCCGGGCAAACGCCTTGAGCTCTAGACCACAGGGTTTCTTAATTTTTCCAAGTTTTAATCTGTTAACATCGATGTCCATCTATTCGTCATTTATTTTTTTTTGAATGAAGCTATAGGAAGCTTATTGTATTTGGCTACAGTATCTCGCCCTGATGATTGTATTTTTTGTATCTCATATTGTTTTTATCATATATATTATAATGTCAGTACGTTCATCAGTTGTTCGCTGCTAGTTGAGACAAAGTTTTGAGCTATCTGAACGAGATAGAAAGCTATTTCTATCTGAAAATACTCTCTGTGAGTGCCTTCACAGAGAGAATCAAGAGACTCTCTGTCAGAGATGATCCTCTCTGAATACTTTTGAGAGATAGTCGAGAGATGTTTCAGATATTAAAATTATTTATATCGAGGTGGCAGAGATACTTATCTCTCGGAGCTATCTGCAACATGTTTGTGTTGGTCAGCGATAGTTTTCCAACATTGTCAAATTTTATGAGCAAAAATTATGTGATTTGACAATAAAACGCTATTTTTCTCAAAGTGCCCATCTCTCGCTTAAAGATTCAAGCACTCACTCGCTCCGATCGGTGCATAGCCAAACACGCTTTTTTTTCACTACTCTACGATAAGAAGTTTCACTTCAAAAAAAACTATGAAACCTTACTTACCTTTTGTAAAAGGGTACGGCTGACTTGCTGATTCATACCAATATGTATCACCTTGTTGTAGTCGTTGAAATTGCCCACCAATTAAACACGTAAACGTTGGCCCAACAATACCATCTGATTTGTTTATCTCAGCAAGAGCACCAGTATAAAGATCAATATCATCAACATGGTCATATAATTTTTTTATTTCTTTTAATGCATCGGTGTCCATTATAAATCGAAGATCATTAAACGTAATAGGTCTACTCAAATTACAATATTCACGCCATGCAGTGTATCCAGGAAGCCCATGATCTCTACCACGCTGTATGTTTAGAGACACCAAATCAAGACCACATGGTGTTTTTTTATTTTTCAAATTTTTATTTATAAGTGGATCTTCGAATAAATGCATTGTTAATTCTGGTGTAACATGAGTCGATGTTTTTTGTATAAAATTAGAAGTTGCCGCTTTGATTGAGTGATCAATTCCAAGTTCTGCATGTAAACTGTATGGATTGAATAACATTCTATGAAGTTGTACGTATTCTTCAGAACCATTATAAGCATCTGTAATTTCCATAAGACCTGGGAGTAAAGTATGCGCAAAACGGTAGGCTGCTGAAGCAAAACTATTAGCTATTGATGGATCAGTCTTTTCATCAAGATTATGCCGGTACTGATTATCATTGAGAGATTTTAGCCGGAGTCGATTACTTTCAGTCTCTCCAAGTATAATTGGGATAAATTCATTATAAGTTATATGCTGTAACTGTGCGCCGATTATTCGTCGTGTCTCCTGATAAAGTCTTTCATCTGACCACATTGGATTTATTTCTGCGAGTCTGTTGGCAATTTTATTATGATATCTAGCCCACAGCAAATGCATTGTTGTTAAATGAAGATTTTCATTAGCTCTTGCATCACCAGATATAAAACAATACCGTCCACGTTGTCTTTCTTTGTCTCTGTTGCAACCATCATATTGATCAGTACTTAATGGTAATAGACTTCTTCCATCTGGTGTTTTAAACATCTTAAGACGTCCAAATTTATATTCCCTTAATGAATTCGAAATATTTTCATCGGAACCGTATATAACAGATCCATCAATAAACGCAGTCACCTGAAAATAAAATTTGTATAAATTTCAACGAACTAATGCTTCAATGGGATTGTAAGAAAAGTTATAATACAATAACTGTACTGACTTGATTCAGTTGCTCACGTGGACCGATTCTACATTGTTGAGCTGGTGCTGATCGAACAAATTCCATACACGTTGATCCTGTTTTATCATAAAATGGATCACCTGGTCCAACATCAACAGGAAAACATTCAGGATGACTTGGATTTGGTGGGCAACATGCCAATGAAGTATCATTAATTTGACTTAATGCTGTTGCAGTAATATCATGATCCAAAAATTGACCAAATACTGCAGTCATAACAGTAAATGAAGGATTTGAACTTGGTGATGGACCATGTACTTTTAAGCTGATTTCTCTTGCAGATGGTAAAGGTTTACCAGATTTAGCGTGTCTTGGGGTATCAATACCATCAGCATAAGCCGATAAAAGAAGTCTTCGAAATCGTGTAAATGCTGCTCCTTGATTTTGTGGACGATTACAACTACCATTTATACTTCTATACTTGCTTACTGATTTACATGAAATTAATTGAGAATTTTGTATCTCACTGCACGTAGAAATTCCTGTTAAATTCCACATACCATCGAAAAATGCACCAACTGCTGAACTCATACCTTTTGATTTTCTTGCTGTCTCAATATAATGACTCGCTGCCAACTCTCCGATTCCAGCAATGGCGATTCGACCAGCAAGTGGAGTTGTACTAACAGCACGCCGATGTCGAATATCCGGTGAAATTTCACCAAACGAAAATGATTTTGCTGAAGCATCAGCTATTACTCTCTTTTTAATTGCGTCATTTCCGATTTTGACAGCTTCAGACCACTCGTCTTTATCAAGAAATAATTTATTACCTCCAACAATTAGATTATCATCATTGTTTTGAAACTGTGAAGGAATCTCAAGTTTCATTGAGTTGGTAATGTTTGAAACGTTAGAAGATGGTTCAATAATGCTGGGAGTGCTCATAAATAAATTTCCAATAGTTAGCATTAGTGCCATTATCAATATTGATCTAAACATAAAATGCAAATAAAAAAATTGAATTAAGACTGAAGTATATTGTGCAACAAGGACGCAATGTGAGTGATTCTCGCTCGCACGAGGCATCATCCGTGTGCTGAGTGCGAGAAAGAATCATTCACATAGCGGCCGCGTGACAGATACTATTTTTTGGACGAGCGGGCGGGAAACACCCGTTTGTCGCCCGGAATTTGTAAGGTGACTAACACATGCTTTGCGCCACAAATTCGGGGCGACAAACGGGCAATTCTCGCCTGCTGGGCCAAAAAAAATTTAACTTTGTCAAGAAACTCACAGAGCAATTGCATATGCACACCACTGAAATTTATGTATTTTTTTCTTACGATTCAACGGTATACTTTCATCTTCAACGTAAGATATGTTTGCGCTTGATTTTCTTAGAGCCGTTCTTTCCGAAGTTGACATGATTTTTATTGATTTATTATGGAAAATTATTATTGAATATTATGCCGATACACAGGTGTAGAGTTGTCGAGTAAGAACTAACTACTGACATGAAAGTTTTGATGATATTTTACTGTGTAACTCGATCTTAGCCCTTTCAGTTCCAGACATGCACCCCACTTTTATATGACTTTGTATGGTATATAATTTTATTTTTATTTGTATGCAAAAAACAATCGATATTTCACAAAAAAGAATAAAAACGGAAATTTTTTTTAGCAATTGCTTATTTAATTTAAAAAAAAAAACTATTCTATTTTAAATTTTAATTTTAATAACAAAAAATACAGTAAGATTATGATTTATATTGCTTTATAAAATATGAATAAAGAGAAATGTGGGTGATCATTTTACAATTGGCGAAAACTTGTTTTAATATATCTGATAATGTATGAGTTGGACGAGCATTCTTGGGAACACTGATGCAAAGCAGGATATTGGAAATTTGAGCTGATCATATTTATTAGGTCTTTTTATATTATATTGAAAGAACTTTATATGTGGGGTATTCCAAGTCGAATTATTCAATAATTTAATTAACCATTATAAATTTTGATATCTAATGGCTTTTTCCCGATTGGCGTTTTAAATATCTATATTTTTTTTTCAAATTATCTTATTTTTTGTAACGTGAAACATATGTATAGTCTATAAAATTATCATGAAAGTGTTTCAAAGATGCCACATCCAGATATGATAAATGAAGTGCCTCGAAGTGTCTTGTTCATCAGTACAAATATGTACAAAAAAATTATCTTACCTTAAGTAAGTGGCCAAGTTGTGTTCGGGAAAACGCTCGGATAAATATGTACATGTGAACATAATCATTCTGACTCTGTTACAAACATTTTAAAAATTAAGGCTGTCAATAAAATAAAAAAACGTAGCCGTAAATCAAATTAATTGCCAAGTGTTATTGTCGCTGAAACTGTTGCAAATTTACCTGTTAATGTGTATGCTGGGATGCCTCGTATAACAAGCTTATTGAGGACTGTGCAACGTCAGCGTATAAGGGATAGACCACCAATTTTAAATCCTAATAGTAGGGGTGTGCGATAGTTGAAAAAGACCGATAATAATATATATCGGCCGATATATATTTCAAGAAAATCTCGATATATCGGGGGGAAAAATATTATCGATATATATTGGTAAAAATAAATAAATATCGTGAGTCATGACCATTGTAATTTCTTTATTTTATTTATCATAGTAATTACTAATTGGTAACTCTTTATTTTATATCAGATGTTTATTTTTTTCTTCCTTTACTATAACCTGTAAAAAAGTTGAAAGAATTGAGCTGGAGATATTTTGAATGATCTATATTATTAGTACTACGATTTTTTTTGCCTCAGTGATAGCCCATGCTGCACCTCCTACTGATAACCCCAAAAATGGACCCAATTAACTAGCAGGTCTTTTCTTTTTACTTTCAGGGATAATGAGCCAAATAGCTGATGACGATTTTCTACAATAAATAGATGAAATATAATCCCAAGCATTAAAGGTTACCAAAATGAATTTTTAATAATCTTACTTTTCTGGTGTTAGTGAATTTATTTTAATTGCATCACTGGTGTTTTGATCATTTTTATTGTCCAACAAAACCATTCTAAGTACACAAAAACAACTCATTTATAAAAAATCAAAGGTAACCTTTCAAAACAAATTGTAAAAAGAGGACCAGAATGTGCTTTGTGAAATGAAACTGAAAAACCATAAACTTTAATATCATTGAGTGGATTTTAAACATGAGTAAACATGGATCTTCAAGTCACCAAAACACAACTGGTTTCCAGTATCCATATGTTCCTAGATGTCATGTTTTCCAGATAAAAATTATGTAAAATTCTTCTTACCTGGTCACTTGCTGGTACGTTTACCTTAACCATTTTTTTAAGTTTTTTCAAAAAATTTAAGATTACGTTAATAAAAAAATAATAGATAGCGCTGACTCTTGAAATTTTTGAGTCAAGGTAAAACAAAAGTACTCCTGTATTTCATATTTCATATAGGAAAAAAATACTGTTATTATTATTTCAATTTTTTCCTCTATAAAACATATGGACTCTACACAAAACTATTTTTGTTTCACCTTAATAATGAAAATTTTCATCAACATTTGATTATAATTGATCATAATAATATAATTCTGAATCAAATGTGATGAAAAAAATAAATCAAATAATAAATAGATAACTCATATTTAAAATATGATAACCGGCTCAACCTTTTTTTTCGTTATATACCACTTTTAAGTTTATTATTATCAGTGAATTACTGAGTCTTTTCAAGAACTTCAAATATTCAGGAATTAATTCTTGCCTAATAAATGTTAACATAAGAAAATAAACAAGAAATAAAATCAGAAAAATGAATTCATAACAACAAAATTTCAAGGATTCGATAAAAAATGGTAATAAGAAACGTAAAAAGTGTTATAAGAAAAAAGATTGAGCTGGTTATCACATCTCACATATATAAGTTGAAGTTATACATATATCTATCTATTATTCATTTTATTTCTCATTATATTTGATTAAGAATTATAATTTTACTATCAAATATACTAGAACATACTATTTGTTCAATTATATTTGATGATTCAAAACCAGAATCTGTAGAAGAATTCTTAGTATATTAATATATATTTATGCATATAAACTTGTTTTGTAATGTTTTAAATATATATTGAAGAATTCTTTCAATAAATCTGATCAATGATCGTGAAAAAAATAAATTTATTGAGAATATTATTTTAAATGATCGATGATTTTTAAAAAACCGATAAATGCGTAAAAATATAAAAAGAATTCCAAAAATATTTTTTTTGGCAGTAAAAAGAAAATATATATGTCGTAAAAAGTATGCAACTGCAATGAACAATAATAGACATACTAATCATAATTAGTGGTTCGGGTATATGACAGAAAAAAAAAAAATAAATAAAACAACCAAAATTAAAATAAAATATCATCAACATTCGATGTAAAATTTTGAAATTAATTTTTATCATTCAAATTGAATAGCAGTTTTAAAAATTAAAAAAACAAATAAAATAAATTTCTGTTTAAAAACGTGATGAGTAAAGTTATTCGAGTTATAACAAATAGAACATTGATAAATATTAAATACATGTACTGAAAAAATTGTTCATCAAAAATAAGGGAATCGAAAAAATTATAAGTTAGACATAATTAAGTATGTATCATATATGTTTTTCAAAAGATTGAAATTATCAAATTCTACACTATAAAAATTGACTTGAACATCTTGCAAAAAATTGCTAATTTGTTATTAACGATATGAATTATTTAATTCGTGATTTTATATTGTAAACATTTTTCCGAAAACACTTGGCCTCTAATATCTTTTTTTTACGAAAAATAAATATTTTGTTGCCAGTTTCTTAGATTAAAAATAAATTTAAATACTAAAATTGAAAATGAACGTTGTTGTCAAATCCATTGTATTCAAAATCAGTCACTTGAATATATATATAAATAGTTTCTTTTTTTTCTATTTATTTAACATGATTGAGAGAGATAAATATTAACATAAAATATTTCAACATATAATTTGTGATCAAGAATAATATTTCAAAGTTTTTAATGACAAAACTAAAATATACATAAATATCAACAACAACAACAAACACGAGGCCTAATGTCTATTTGATAAGAAAAAACAGCAATCAATCAACAGTTTCAAAAATTTTCAGTCAAGACATAACTGTCGTCTTAACACCGTGTCAAGAAATCTTAAATTTGTTGTCAGTTTTAAATCATCAGTGTAGACAAAATATTAAAAAAAATTTTCTTTCAATTTTAAATTAAATTATATTAATTTATATATAATCATGTTTTTTGATAAAAGGGAAATGCAAATTTTATCATCACTTAAAAACTTATTGAAGTTAAATTTTTCATTATCCATTAAAAATAATTTTATATATTTATTGTTGGCTATAATATGGCTTATGAGTATTTGGGAAATATTTTGCTTGACAAAACAGGTAATATATACTTTCTTTATTTTTAAATGATAAAATGCCTATTTTTTTTTTAAATAATAACAAATTCGATTAATTGTTTTTTATTTCTTTTTTAGCGATTTTCTATCAAAAAATCAAAATTCAAAAAACAATTAAAAAGTATAATTTCTGAAGATATTTATGAAAAATCAAGATTGTATGAATTAGATAAAAATTCTCATAAAATTTCTTGCTTGTTATTATCAGCACTCACAGACACTGTTTTTTTATTAACTCACATTATAAGTTCAGCATGGAAACAAAGTGATAATTTGATGAGAAGATTTGATATTGAAAATAGTAATGATAAGCTATTACAAAGTTTATTATTTTGGTTTTATTACAGTAGTATTTATTGGTTTGCATCGTTACCACCTTTCATTTCAAAAATATTTGTTTTGAAATATGACCATCAATTGGCAATACCAAGTATTATTTATTGGTGCAAAAAACAATTCATGAAATTTATAATTTTCCATATCATCAATGGTATTTTTTTGATGAGTTTTATTTGGATTTGTGAAAAATATTCTTATTGTTTTTTAACTACTTGGTTATTTACAATAATAATTGTCATATTAATTTCACATATTCATCAAAAAATAATGCGTTGCATTGTTTATAAATTTGCCAAACTTCCAGCTGATATGAAAACTAAATTAAATGATTTGGCTTTATACAACAATTATCCAGACAATAAATTACGTGTGTTTGATGAATCTTGTAATATGGCTCATGCTAATTTTTATATGTATTGTTTTTATAAACAAACAAGAAATATCATTTTTGATATACTTGTTGGTGCACAGTGTGGTCTGAGAGGTGTGACTACTGAAAATGTTGATTTAACACAAGAAGAAATGATTGCTCTTCAAATACATGAAATGGCTCACTATAAATACAAACATCATCGTCGTGGATTATTTTGTGCAATGGTAACTATATTCAATTACAAAAAAATCAAATTACTAATTTTAAAATAATCATTGTTTAAATATAATATTGATCAATCGTTTTTTTTTTTTTTTGTTTGCAGTTAATCATAGGTTTGAATCTTGCTGTTGTTTCATTGCTTCGTGATATTCAGCCAATATTTGATGAATTCCAAATTAAATCATCTGAAAACAAGCCATATATTGTTTTACTTGTCATCACGTTCTTTTATATAATGAGACCCATAAACAAAGTAATATTAATTTTCAATTAAACATTTTAATTACTTTGAATTTATTCATTTTACATTTATATCTAATTTTCATTTTATTTTTGTTTTTACCAGATGTTTATGCACATTATGACTAAGTTTTCTAAACAATGTGAAGTCGAGGCTGATCAATTTTGTTATGCCAATAAATTTGGAAATTATTTCAAAACAGCTATTATAAAAATTCATAAATACAATTTAGTTTTTCCTGGCAATAAATACTATTCTTCAAATTATCAATTTGGATATCCACCATTACTGGAACGTTTAGACTTTTTTGATAAAAAAATTAATTAGTTTATGTTAATAAATTCAATTCATTTCATAATCTATCAGTATGCTTGAAATGTAAATATATATACATGTAGTTTTTTTTGTGCTTATAAATATCAATAAACTTATAATATTAAAAAAAAAAAAAAAAATTCTACAAATGTTCTAACTTTTCTATTTAACATAAATAATAATTTGTATACGTTTATATATATATTTTCAAATTAAGATAATATGAGTTCAGATTCAGTCAACTCTTTTCTATTTTTTCTCTTCATAAAGCATTTAGTAAACATTTTTTTCTTCTAAAAATAGAGAACTTAATAAAATTAAAAGAAAAGCAAAACATTAAAGCAACAGGTTAAAGTTTATTTCTTTTTGTTGTGTACAATATTGTTTAATGATTAAATATTATTTTTAAAAAATATATGTGTATATGCGTGCAAGTATTGATAGATTTTATAATGAAGCTTTCTATGTTTGTTTTTTTTTTTTTAGAATGATAATAATCATTTTTTCATGAAATAAATATGAACAATGTCTTGCTGTATCTTGTATTTTAAAATGTTCAAACTTTTTCATTATAAACTATTATTAAAAATAAACAAAAAATACAAATGAATATTATGATAAATCTATTTTTATTTCATCAATTTTCTCCTAAAAGTTAAGGAAAGTCAAACATTATTTTCGGGACAATAAACTCAGATTTTAATATTATGAAAATAACATTAAAATATATAGTCATTTGTATTGGATAATTAAAAAACAGATGATAAAATTTATCCGATTGTATTTCGTCGAAACCTAGACACATTAAAATTTTGATAATGAATCTATTTTTATTATATATCAATAGAAATATTATTTATGAAGATAACAAAGTTATATGTTATTTTGAAATACGATGGACTTTAATTTCAAAATGATGAAAATAACATGGAAAAAAAATTATTAGTATTGGTAAATGAAAAAAATCAATAGAAATTCATACCGTACCAAATATTTAATTTAATTATTTAAGTATTTTTAAAATGTTTATGTTCTTCTAGCTTTTTTGTGCATCATTTATTTATTTTTATTATTTTACATTATTGTATATTTGCTCCTGTATGGCTTCTTTGTTTCGATCAAATCCTTTTAGATTAATTCAAATATATTATGTTAAATTTTCACGTCATTTGGACTTTTATTTTTCGTTGTATAAGATGTCATTTTAATTCGAAAATTT
>JAPYYR010003535.1:0-13485 GCA_030523065.1 Aphidius colemani | reverse complement strand
GCTCCTAATAAAACCGTCCAAATTTTCGCTTGAAAATGTAGTCTGATTTTATCGTATATAATCAACTTTTATATGAATAAAATTGAAAATAATGTCTAAATGTTTATTTAATGTTTTAAAATAAATTATTAATAAAAATTAACATATATATAATATTAATTCGACCTTACTTATTTATTTAATTGTGTTTTAATGTTTTTTTTTTAACAAAAACGAAAAAACATCCGTCAAAAATGTGTACATTCTTGCAGTAAATAAATAATATATATATTTAATAATAAATAAACAAGTTTTATAAAAATTACCATTAAAAGTCATATTTATTTTTGATCTTGACGTAAATTTAAAATGTGTTGTCATCATCATCATCATCATCATCAATGATCAATGTCAACTTTTAATTACATAAAATATAATTAAAGAAAAAAAAAAATCCTGATTAACAACTAGATAACTATCATTATGACCATAAATTATATTTAAAATATTTTTAAAAATATAAAATTTATCATTTTCAGAATGTATCGAGACACCGAGTGGATGTTTGTGGTGTCGAGGAACAACCTGTGCTCGTTGTGCAGTTTTACATCATCGTGGAAATTGTGTCGAGACTTGTCCACCAGGTCACATTGCCGATTGGTCAACAAAAGACGAATATATGGGAAAAATTTGTCGTGAAATGGGCTATATGTTTGGCTTAAGTGGTAATCAAATTGCAATTTTCGTTGGTGTTATATCTGGAGCTGTAATATGTTTATTTGTCATACTTTGTGGTGCAATTGTAATCCATCGAAAAAAGAGAAGAACAGTTAGATTAATGCGTCAATATGAAGATAGGTAAAAAAAGAAAATATGTATATATATATTCATATCCATAATTATATAAATTTTTATTTTATTTATTTAATTATTTGTAATTAACTTAGCGCTGAGAGAAGAGAATTTCTCAAGCATCTTGGAACATTGAGAAGCGAGGCAAATACATTTCTTGCAATGTTAAATGACACGAGAAGACAAGTCAGGGAATTGTATTATTCTGGTAATAATGGGGATGGTGCTGTTGGAGTTCAAGCCTACAGGTAATTTATTTTAATTAAAAAAAAAATAAACAACAAAAACAATTTGATTATTATTCATACATTTACATAGTCTTTTTTTTTTCTTTCCAAGATCTTATAAGTTTCTTTTCTTTTTAAGAAAAAAAAAAAACGATAAACAATTTGTCTCTTACATAATTTATATAACTGAGATTAATATACATGAATAATAATTTTATTACAGGCCAGTGCTACGAGACCTTGCAAGAATTCTTGTTCTTGTTAATAGAAAAGACGAGGAAATATCACAACCACCAAGTGACTGGCAACGATTGTTAGCATGGGCTGAACGTCTTCTTCGACGATACAAAAAACACACATCACCTGAGGTAAAATTAAATAAAACATTTCGTTATTAAAACAAAGCTAATACCTTGGGGATCAAATACGTAAAAAATTGTATTGAATAAACAATTTACTTGTCATTAAAAAACTAGGCTACAAGTTTCTCATGTGTTGTACAACTTCTTTTTTTTCTATTCTATATTATTTTTTCTTTTTTTTTTTTTTTTGCACACGCCAACAGTCGGTTAGACACTTTGGTGAGTGTTACAACACACATAAAAATATATTCCCTCTTCCTTTCTGTCTCTCTTACATCAATAAATCTCCTCTGATGATAATCAAACTTCCATCCAATTGTTAAATTTCATATGCTAATTTTTTATAATATTATTTTTCCCCTCTATCTTAATTACCTCAAGTTTTTTTAACTATCATATTTATAAATTTTTCAATATTTAAGGTGGCACAACTAGTGACTTTTCTTCAACAACCATCATGCCAATTGACAAATCAAACAAATCAACAAATAGCCATAACACAAGCATCACAAACATACGAAATGCGTGCAACACCAACAAATTTAACAACATTCCAAGCAAATTCACCATTGACAACATTTCAAGCAAGCGACAAATCAAGCATAAGTCCAGCATCATCAAGTCTTGGTTACAATAAAGATAGTCCTATATTTTCAACACTTGGACGTAATTCATCATCAATATATAATGAAAAATTAAGTCCATCAAGTTCAACTGTTGCCCAAACAACACCACTTGTTTATAATAATTCATCATCATCACCAATATTACAAGAACTAACAATATCAGCATTTAATAATCATTATAGTCATAAAAATAGTGATAATGCAAATGGTTCTGGTGCTGATGATTCAGAATATAATTATTTAAATAGTGATTTAAATCCACAATGGGAATTTACAAGTCCTTCTGAAACAACAAATTATACAAGTCTCAATGATTGGGCACCTGGACATGACTATCTCATTGATGATTTTACAACACTGGGATTTCGACCGCAGGATGAAATAACAACTGAATTATAGTGTAATTAAAATATATAGGTATATTTTTTTTTTCCTTTTTTTTTATTTGCAATTTTCTTATTTATAAAAATTAATTTAATAATATATATTTAGTTAATGATAAATTAGAAAAAAAAAACAATTATCATCATAAACAATTTTTTTTTTTGATGATAAACAAAAAAAACCTTCAATTATATAAAAATTTGACTGAATTTGATTGTATTGGTATATTTTGGTGATGAATTTTTGTGCTTTTTGAATTTTTAATGTAATTTAATATTAATTTTACGTAATTTTTAACGATATCTGCACTAGTCAATGTTTTTTTTTTTTTTTTTTCAAATAAATAAATCATCATCACTGATGATGTGCAGTGTTGTAAATGATTAATGGCGTTTGCTATTTATACATAATCATTGTTTTTTTTTTTTAAATAAATTTTTTTTCAAGTCACATTTTTATCAAGCACCGGTGTATTATCAACTTTATGAATTGTGAGACATATCAATAAGTTTTACTATTGTATTTTTAAATCATCAGTGAAAAGTTGGATGGGAATTTTTTATTTGTTTATTTTTTGCATGGCTTAGTATCAATTTTAGAGAGGCTGTAACATGTACAAATTCATTGTAAATATTTCATAGATAATTTTAATAATTTTAATGATTCTATTCAACATTTGAATATCTTACATTTAATAATAAAGTATACAAAATATAAAACAAAAAAAGAAATCAATATTATTATACGATATAATTATCATCGAAAAATAAATTGGAATTTTCAAAAAATCAGTATTTTATAAATTATTATGACAATGAAAATTCTAATTATTATTTAAAGGTAGTTTTATTTTATTTTTATTGTTAATATAGATAAAATTTATTTATTAATTTTTCTTTGCATAAGGTCAAAGATAACACACAGTTAATTGTGTCATAATTTTTATTATATCTTCAAAATTAAAAACAATCTATTAATTTCTATTTTACAGGGAATATTTTTTCTCGATTGATTTTCATAATTCAAACATTCGCTGTAAACGGAAGTTAGCCGTTAACCATCATTAGCGCTTGCGCGTATATTTAACCCTTTTTTTCCTCCTTATCATCATCTTCCCCTCCCGCCAAATAAATCCTTGAAAAAAAAAAAAACATTGCAATAATTATTGAAATTAACGACCTCAAACTTGAATCCTTTCATGAATAATATCATTTAACATAGCTAAAAATTAATAAAACATAAAGAATAACATTAAATATACATATTAAACTATTATTTAGTTATTAAAAAAATAGCGAATGATAATAGATAAAAAAAATGGCGTGTCTTATTGTCGCCGTCGCCGCCGCGACGGCAAGGGCTTGGCATATCGCGAGGAGGGGATACACAATATACCCTTTATAAGAGAGAAAACGAGACAGATAAATAAAAACAAGAAGGATAGATGAAACTAGAGCTGAGAGAGGAGAGAGATAAGTTCTCGGCAACCCGTTGAAACGCAACGAAACACTGTAAGGTGGGGAAGTGCGAGGGGCAGCCATGACAGTCGTTCTGTAATTTTTTGCTAAAAAAATCATACAAAATTTAATTATTATTAAACTTATTATCTAAACAAATACAAAAAACAACAGTAAATTATATTGTAAACAAGTGTATTAATATTTATGTATGTTGTGTTGTGTTGTGTAAGCGTGTGTGTTTTTGTGTTTAATGAATGAGAGAGCCATAAGTATATTAACAACAGCGTGGCCATTATCATTTTGATATTAAAAAAAAAACTTGTGGGTACTAGCGGCGGTGGTGAGACGTCAAGAGTTTTCATTAAAATTATCAGAGATTTATTTAAATATACAACAATTTTAACCAACACAACAGTGCATTAAAAAGATACTATGATTAGAGTAAAATAATTAATAAAAAATGAAGCCAATTGGATTTTAAAAAAACAAGTTGAATAAAGTTAAAACAAAGTAGACAAGGTGAGGTGAGGCGTCGGCCATAGTAAATATTTTGTCTCTCAATTTTTTCATTGATATTATTATTATTGTCTTATAATCCTCCTTCTCCTCTCTAATTGCCTCTAATTATTCAGTCTTTGTGTCGAGACGCTTTTTTATGAATTATTTATTGTTACTTGGCGCTTAGATTTTTTTATGAAAAATTCTAAAATAAAAACAACTGTAGTTAGTGGCGACGACAAAAAACTAACGGCTAATATTTTTATTGATAATTAATACTATCATGCTCATTACCACGTGAGTTATAAGCTACTTATTGGACAAAAATGATAATTGGTTTTTGTCATTTTTATATGTCATTTGTAAATTATTATTTTGTTTTTTTTTTTTTAATTTTTATCAGACAATGACAACTGGTCATTTTTTTTTTCCTCCTCAACACATGAATATATTTTTTATGAATATGTACAATGTATGTGTATGAATTTACAACAACACATACTCGTTGCTGTGCCCGCAGCCATTAGACCGTCCATCTTGTTGGCCCCTTGTCCTCGTTCCACGAACTGCGATAATTGACGCGTCATATGGCAAAATACATACACACATTTTAATAATAATCAAATATCCATGAATTTTTTACTAAGCTGAAAATTTATTTGTGTACATGTAATATTAACATGTGATTTAACTCAGGTTCTTTTCCTTTTTTCTTTCTTTCTTTCTAATCATTTATTATCTTTTCTGTCATTTTTTTATTTAATAAATATTATCATTATTATTATTATTGTAGCCGGTAGCACATGAGTATGTTAAATGTCTTATCTTGAGAATATTATCATTGCATTAGCTGAAAATTTTATTATGTTTTTCGCTTGTTTATTTTATTTTGTTGGGAAAACTTAATTATTTAGATATGCTCACTATTTTTGCTGCTCTTATTTTATTTATAATTGTATATTTATTTTGTTGATAATTACAATGAAGAAAAATATTTAAATACCCGATTAAACAATTGATCTTTGTTGAAATATTTTAATTGATTATATTTTTTTCTTTTATAGAATGAAAAATGAAGAGTATCAGAGTAATTTTTTATAAGATAACACTCATTAAACAAAGATGAATAGTGAACAACATGCCCTGCCAGCGACGTCGCAGGCACAACAAGAGGTAAGATGTTATTTAAAAAAATAATAATTTTAGTTATGTTTAATCTTGTCATTTATACTTATGTGATATAAAATAATAGATATCTTTTTTATTTTAATTAGAAAACTGAATGCAATCATGTAGTTTCATTGTAATAAATTACTAGAGTTTGTTTATAATTTTTTTGCAAAAAGTTACTTTTGCTTTGTACATATAGAATATTTTAAAATAACACAAAATTTATAATTAATATTCTTCTATTATTCTTGATTACATGTCCCTGAAAAAGTAATAAAAAAATGAAAGTGTTAAACACGTAGAGAATGAAAATAATAATATATTATAAATGTAGTTGTAGTAGTAAGTTGAAATAGTTGCATGAGTAAAAAATAAAATTCCTCTGGTCGATGTTGTAAAAATATTTTGAATGTATAATTTGTTAGGGAATAAACACGATTGGCCAAAATGCTCATCGTCCTTCTTTTCGTATTGATTTGGAAAATACAACAACAACAACAACAACAATAACAACACCATCATCATCGTCATTATCATCAACAACCAGTGTTGGTTATATTGGCAATGCAATTCAACATTCATCTGATGATCGTCGTGTAGGTACAACAGCTGTTGCATTAGCATCATCAGTAGCTAAATATTTAGTACTGACTAATTTTTTTCCTGGACAAATACCACAAGTTTATCAACAATCACAAACAAATAATAATCAAAGAATAAATGATAGTAATCAATTATTGACAAAAGAATCATTAACAGCATTGACACAAAATATGGAAATGTCAAATAATAATTTACAACATCAAACAATAACTACAACATCATCACAACACCAACAACAACAACAACATCATCATCAACCGACAATTACAACAAGCAGTCATCACACTACACTGCAATCGACTGCGCAGGTTTGTTCTCCCTGTAGATTTGCATGTTTTTTATTTTATTTTTTTCCAATTTCATCTTTGTATTTATCAATGGTGTTTGATATTATTGTAGATTTTCACTGCATTTTTCATAATTAGTTTTAGGAAATTAATAAACTGGTTTATGTTAATGATTAATATTATTTTTTGTTTATTTCAATAGATACCTGTGTCATTACCTGGTTTAACACTTGATACATCACACATACAAGCCAGTCATTTACAGGTAACACACGCTCAAATGCAACAACAATTGCACAACAACAGCAACAGCAAGCACATCATCAAATGCAAGCTCATCAAAATGCCCAGAATAATGTATCAAATTCACAAAATCAATCTGGTCAAGCAAGTGATCATAAAGTAAAAGATGAAAATGGTAGCTGTACAACTGAACGATGCAGTGATAGCCAAGTTCATTGTCAAGTACAATGTGATCTTCAACTTCAACCTCAACAAGATTTACAACAAACATTGATGCAACAACAACAGCAGCAACAACAAATTAGTATCAGTGGTGGTAATTCAACAACCACAGTTAATCAAAATAGTTCTGATAAACCAGAAAAAGAAAAAGATATTATACGACAACAAATCTTGACACAATTTCAAGTACCAGAACTTAAACCAGGTGGTCATATGATGGATGTAAGAACAGCTGATGGTTCTGTTGTTAAAATAAGTGCAGGAAATGAACAAGATCTTGCTAAAACACTTGGTGCAGAAATGGTACAGAATATGTATAAGGTAACTTTTTTAAAAATTAATATTATTATATATATGTATATTTAAATAGTCGTTATTTTTTCATTTTAAAATAATGATTATTGTATTAAAAATTTTTAACAGGTTAATGTTGATGACTTAAATCAAATATTGGCATATCATGAAGTATTTGGTAAACTTCAAAGTGAAATTGCTGCTGGTACAACACTTGTTAGTAGTGCAGCACCAACTCAAACAGTTGCAACAATACAAAATGGTGCAACACAAATTGTACCATCAGTGCAATTAAATAAATTTGAATTAAAAACAGTTGATGGTGAAGTTGCACCTGGACCAAGTGGTTCACCAGTATCAGCTGGTAGTCATGCATGTGATACTTGTGGAAAAATATTTCAATTTCGTTATCAACTTATTGTACACAGACGTTATCACAATGAACGTAAACCATTTACATGTCAAGTTTGTGGTAAAGCTTTTAGCAATGCTGCTGATTTGACTCGTCATGGTAAATGTCATTTAGGTGGTTCAATGTTTACTTGTGAAGTATGCTTTCATGTATTTGCAAATGCACCATCACTTGAACGTCACATGAAACGTCATGCAACTGATAAACCATACAATTGTACTGTATGTGGTAAAAGTTTTGCAAGAAAAGAACATCTTGATAATCATACTAGATGTCACACTGGTGAAACACCTTACAGGTATATAATATTATTTAGCTTGATAAATTATCAATCATTTAAATGATAAACTAATAAATAAAAATTTGCTTAACCACATATTATTTTAGATGTCAATATTGTGCTAAAACTTTTACAAGAAAAGAACATATGGTTAATCATGTACGTAAACATACTGGTGAGACTCCACATCGTTGTGAAATATGTAAAAAAAGTTTTACCCGTAAAGAACATTTCATGAATCACGTATTGTGGCATACTGGTGAGACACCACATCAGTGTGAAGTTTGTGGTAAAAAATATACACGTAAAGAACATCTTGCAAATCATATGCGATCACATACAAATGATACACCATTTCGTTGTGAAATATGTGGTAAGTCAAAATCAAGTTTCAACAACATTTTAAGCTTAATTATAGAGCACCCAATTTTTTAGTATGCAAAGCAATACAATCTAAGAATCAATTGCACATTGCCAGTCGCAATTGTCTAATTCTCTTTATCCAACATACAAATAGCTTTTAAAATTTTATTGTACATTTGCTGATTATTTTTGTCCTTTGGCCATATAAAATTAAAATTAAAATAAATACTCTTACAAAATACGGGTGTAGTTAAATTTTTTCATGATTTTTTTATGTTGATTTTAAATTAAATTCAATAGGGGCATAAGAGCTCCAGAATAATAATTATACCCGACAAATTGTAATTAACAAATTTTTTTAATTTAAAAAAAAAAATAGGCAAGTCATTCACGAGAAAAGAGCATTTTACGAACCACATAATGTGGCATACTGGTGAGACACCCCATCGTTGTGATTTTTGCTCCAAAACATTTACGAGAAAGGAACATTTATTGAATCATGTACGGCAACACACGGGAGAGTCACCTCATCGTTGTGGTTTTTGTTCAAAATCATTTACCAGAAAGGAACATCTTGTTAATCACATTCGTCAGCACACAGGTGAAACTCCATTTCGTTGTCAGTATTGTCCAAAAGCATTTACTCGTAAGGATCACTTGGTAAATCATGTCAGACAGCATACAGGCGAATCACCACACAAATGCCAATATTGCACAAAATCATTTACAAGAAAGGAACATTTGACAAATCACGTACGTCAACATACAGGTGAATCGCCACATCGTTGTCATTTTTGTTCAAAGTCATTTACACGTAAGGAACATTTGACAAATCATGTAAGAATTCATACTGGTGAATCACCACATCGTTGTGAATTTTGTCAACGTACATTTACAAGAAAAGAACATCTTAATAATCATTTACGTCAACATACTGGTGATTCTTCACATTGTTGCAATGTTTGCTCCAAGCCATTTACAAGAAAGGTACGAAAAATAATATTAAACTTTTTACAATATCTTTTTGTATTGTCTTTATTTTTTAATATAAAATATATTTATGTTATAGGAGCATTTGGTAAATCATATGCGATGTCATACTGGTGAACGTCCGTTTGTTTGTACTGAATGTGGTAAAAGCTTTCCATTGAAAGGAAATCTTCTATTTCATATGCGTTCACACAATAAAGGCAGTACAGCTGAACGTCCATTCCGTTGTGATTTATGCCCAAAAGATTTTATGTGCAAAGGACACTTGGTGTCACATCGTCGTTCACATTCAGATGAAAGACCACACAGTTGTCCTGATTGTGGTAAAACATTTGTTGAAAAAGGTAATATGCTTAGACATTTAAGAAAACATGTTGCTGAAGGATTACCAACACAAGTACCAACACAAGTTACAACACCATCAACAATATCACAAACTGGTGTTATACCAATACCAACGACTGCTGCAGTACTTGTTAGCCATCAATTAACAACAACAACAACAACAACAACAACAACAACAACCAATAACAACACCTGTTGTACCACAACACACTGTTGTTGTGCCTACACCGCCTGGTGTACTTACATCATATTAAATTTATTAATTGACCAATTTATTATTATTTTATATTTTTAATAATCATGAAAAACTAAACGTACTAGCATAACACAAGTTTGTGCAAATTTTGATATGACGAACGTTTTATCGTTATCAATAAAAATCATTAATTCTAGATGGACATATATATAGTCTAGAAGAATATTCGAATTGTTAAGTCGAAAAAGTAAAACATTTTTTTTTTTTTTAAATGTATTTTTAAAAAAGTGGTTATATATTTGTTTATTGATTCATTTACTTTTTGTTACGAGAAAAACTAAAAAAACAAATTTTAAAATTAATCATAATTTGATCTTGAAGTGATCTTTTTATTATATTTTTTTTCGTTTTTGATTTTTTTTATTATTAATAAATACATAGATAAAAATAATTTTATAAAAAAAAAAAAAAAGATACACTATGTAGATAAAATTATTGTAGAGTTCATTATTCTATGACATTTTAGTTGCATACAAGTGAATGGTAAATGAAAAAAATATATATAAACAATATGTATAAGAAAAATTATTTCACTTAAAATATATTAGCCGTTATTTTTGCAGTGCATATTTCGGCTGCTTTTTGTTGTTTAATTACAAAATCATTATTGAGATAAAGATATAGGAAAAGAAAAAAATTCCAATATCATTATAAATCAATTATTTACTTTGTTATTTTATTTTGAAGAATTAAAAAAAATAAATGAAAGAATTATTTTAAATAAATGATTTTTAAAAATTGAATATTACGATTTAATTTATAATCAATTTATAAATCATTTAGAGCCATGTATTTCGTATTAAGATATATAAATAAAAAACAAAAAAAAAAATGAATAACAATCAATTGACTTGTAAAACATAATTGATAATAGTGGACACAAATAATTGTGTGACACAGTGACAGTTTAATTAATAATTTAAACAACACAACTGTGCAAAGCTGTGAGTTCTTTTTTCTACCTATTAACTGTCAAATATAATTACCAAGAAATTTCATTATTGCTTGGCAATTAAAACATACGGGCGTAGCAATTATGTATAATATTTTATAAAAAAATACTTTAATAGACATGGAATAGAAATTTAAACATAATAAATTAATAATTCAATTTTAAATGAAAAAAAAAAAAAACACAGTACATTTATATGTATGGTACTTCAAAATGTAATAAGCACACAATAATTAAAGCAAAAAAAAATAAAACTTATTATTACTATTATAGAAAAGTACGTGTGATATCCCAAAATGGGTTTGATTAAAAAAAAAGAATTAAAAAAAATACTAATTAAATAAAATATAAAACGTAAAAAAAAAATTTAACATTTAAATAACAACCCACGTAGAAATTCTATAGATTCGTATAAAGAAAAAAAAACATTTATAATAAATTAATATGTCCTATAAAATTTAATGTTTAACAAAAAAAAAAAAACGTAGTAAAAAGTATCACAAATTAACCAAAAGAATGTAATTTTTTTTTCTAAAAAATATAAAGCAAACCAAAATAAAAAGCCATTACTTGGCAACAAGATAAAAGCTAATAATTAATTTTTAAAAAAATGAAAATATTGTTTTTAATCGGTTAAAATGGTAAATAAAATAGTTAAAAATAAAAAAATTGACGTTTTAGTAATTCACATAATATACATTTTGTATATGATGTTTATAATAAAATAAGAAACTTTTAAATAATAAATAATATCAACGAGTGTCATTAGAAATGAAAAAAAAAATAAAATAGAAAAATAAATACAAAGAAAATCATAATCAGTCAGCGATAGTATATAGTAAAATAATTCTCCAGATATAAAGTCACAAGCAGCTCTAATTTTTGTTTTATAATTAACGTAAAAGAGATTGATATATAAATAATATCAAGAAAAATAATAGACATATTTAATTAATGTTTATATGAATTATTATTATTAAGATAAATATTTTAAGAATTTGTTTATGCTTTTTTTTTATAATTTTAGTTATTGACTTGTTTATTTTAAATCATTTTAAAACTAATTTCCACATGAAGAAATAATAATTATTATTAATAGTAAAACTTTATTACGTCAAAAAAAGCCGATGGGAATTTTTTTTAGTTTTTTTTTAATTTCTAAAATTTGAAATTAAATTATTTATAGAGCTTTTATTATGCACCATTGTAATATTTAATGCAATATACACCGGTGTTAGTTATGTCTTATAAAATTTTTTTTATGTATAACAATATTTTAATTTCCTATATTATCACTAATAAAGAAATTGAAAAAAAAAATTATTTTAACTAATTCTGTTGCATATTTTAAAAAAAACATTATGCTAGCAGTATTTAATTTTATCTACTTGAATAAATTAAAAGCCTTTTCAAAAAAAAAAAATATATTCGACAAGGCTGTTCAGCCAACTTGACGATTTTCATGTATCTTGAATAGCCTTGTCGTAATATATTTGCGACAGCTGTAGTAAAGGAGACGGCCAACGTTTAACCTTATCATCACATAAACAGAGTGAAGTAATAACAAAAAAAAATATAGTTGTTGTTCCTCAACAGATTAATAACAATTTAAATAATAAAATTCCAATAACATGGACAAGTGTAGATCTGATTCTTTAAATTACATTCCAGGTATTTATACAAAAATATGAATTAATTATTTGTCTTTTTATTCTTGTTTTAAAAAGCTAATAAAAAATTGACATTCTTTTTAATTAGAAATAAAACGAATGATGCATGGATTTGGCGATTCATCACAGCCACTAATTGAATCAGCAACAATGATTAACGATGTTGTTCAACGACAAATGAAAGCATTTGTTTATGAAGCAAGTAAAATTGCTGATAATAGACAATCAAATATTGTTGAGGATGAAGATTTTCTTTTTCTATTAAGACGTGATAAAATTAAACTTCAACGTTTACTAAATTATCTCCGTAAGTTTGATATTTTTATTTTAGTTATTTAAATAATTTTCTATTGTTTATTAAAGTAAAATAATTATTAATTGTCAATAGAACTGAAAGAATTTAAATCAACAATGAATAAAGTATTGGATACTGATTCACTTGGTATTCCTGGTGAAGAAACACAAGAAGAAAAAATTAAAAAACGTTATAATAAATTATTTAACAAGTTTGTTAGCATTGATGATTCAACAACAATTGATGATATCAAATACACCCGTGATTTACGTGCTGAAATGTTATCAAGAACATTAAATACATCTCATTATATTGATTATGCTAAAGCTCGTTCAGTATCATTTGCAAATAAATATAATATAAAATTTGCAAATTGGATTAATCCAGATGGTGATATGAAAATTTCAAAACAATCATACACAATATTAAATTATTTATGTTATGAAACTGTTGCACAAATAATGGATCTTGCATTTTTAGTAAGACAAGATCAAAGTAAAATTTATGGTGATGCATTAGACACCGTTAGACTTGCTTATTGTAATCCATCAACTTATAAATCTTATCAACGTGGAAAGGTAAATTATTATTATTATTATCATTACAACTTGATTTAATTTATTTATTGCACAAATATTTATGTATTTATTATTATAATAGAGTCCAGTTTTTAAGCCAATAAATCCTTCTGAAATAAGTGAAGCAATAAGACGAT
>JAPYYR010003532.1:0-13152 GCA_030523065.1 Aphidius colemani | reverse complement strand
TTACTTGCACAACTGTCATATAAAAAACAAGAGAGTTGTTTAATTAATTAATATTCATTAGTAATTATATGTATTTATGTCAATGATTTTTTAAAATAATTAATTATTGAAGCAAGTGGTAGCATTTTAATTCACATATTTTATACAAGGTTTCTCATTTAAAAAATGTTGATTAATTTTAATGAAAAAATAATATTATAATCGTAAATACATTTTTTTTTTCCAACAATAAATTAATTCTGCTGATTTTCATATGAATTTTCATTTACACATATTTTCTTTTCACAATGTTGAGTTGAATATAAGGATAAGTTTCAACATCCTTGTGGTACTCGCACTAGTTCATCTGTATTAATACCACTATTTCTCAAGGCCTCCAAAGCACGTTCTTGATATTCAGGTGCAAGTACTGGTGTTCTTGAATTAATCCATGCAAATTCTATGTAGCTGTTGAAAAAATAATTTATTAAATATTAAATTAGGCCAACAATATGAAGACACGTTACATGAAAATATATATTTTTTGAAATTACCTATTGCCACCTAAAGAAAAGCCACCTGCTAACACTATAAAATTATCAAAATCAGTATCCAAAACGTATATTGTACCGAGATTAATACTGAGGAGATACAAAGGAAATTTAAAGTCAAACACTGCAGCTGTTTGACCTTTTTTTTGTGTTC
This sequence comes from Aphidius colemani, assembly GCA_030523065.1. Lineage (NCBI taxonomy): Eukaryota > Metazoa > Arthropoda > Insecta > Hymenoptera > Braconidae > Aphidius > Aphidius colemani. Next base: position 12,468 of record JAPYYR010003532.1, on the reverse strand, counting down.
CTGTTGTTAGTACTTTGTAATCCTTTCCTGAACTAAAATAATTATTTATTAATTCATTATATTTCTATTAAAATGTTAAATAATTTTAAATAAATAAATACTTACAAAGAACCTGTTTCACTGAATAGTAGACTAACAGTTCCTGTTTTTTCACCTACTACTACTTTAGCACGTGAACATGTTACACCAACTTCATAAACATTTGGAATTCTTAAGGCTTCATACCACTGACCGGCAATCTATAAAAATACGATATTAAATAAAATATAAACAATGAAAAAAAAATTATTTACTAAACAATCTAATAGAAAATCATACCCTTGATAAATTAAAACTTTCAATTGGCTGGAAATTTGGTCGTTGGAAAACAAATACTTGTGCCATAGAATTTGCAGCAAATAATGGTAATAAGCAGAAAAGAAGAAACATGATTTGTATTTTCGATTAATTATATTGATAAAAAGTAAAAAAAATTTACACTGTGATCAATTACAAAAATTTATGGCTTTATAAATGAAAGGAAAATGATATTATTCGTCAATAAATTTTTAAGAAATCAGAGGACATATTATTGCAACAGATAAAAAAAATATTATTGAATCGTCTGGCTTGGTGATTTATCACTTTATCATTCGTTGTTTTTAATGTGTCATTATAACATCAACAATAAAAATTAATAAAAGTTATCATCAACAAATTGATCGGATAACGTTTAGAAATTATTGATACTTAATTAAAATAATAAATCAATTCATAATGAAACGCATAGAGATTATTATTGTTATAATTTATTTTTATTTGTTTTTTTTTTCCATAAATTAATACAGGCAGTTCCAAGCAGATTCTGGTTGGCCAGCATAAAATGAGTTCATCTCAATTTGTGAATATTTTCCACAAGATATTTTTCCTTCAGCCAGGCTCCGATCTGATTAAAAAAATAACATTAATCTATGAAACTTAAAAAAGAAAATAATTCGTTTTTATTTAAATCATAAATAATTTTTATTTGTAGCTAAGGAAATGATGATGATAATAAAGTAACTACTAAATTATTCATCAGGAAATTTCAAAAACTCAGTATAACTTACTCCAATAAAAAAAATAAAAAATAAAAATCCTACTATTTCGATTCATTTCTTATAGTAAAAATGGGCTTGCGGCTGTCTCACGTTTTAATGATTCGGCATGCTCGCAATATTAGCTTTCTTTCACTCTTGTCGCTTTTTTCATGTGTGAATATCAATGTCGAAACTACAAAAAAAAAATCAAAAAAATATCGCTGTATAATGGTGAATAACACACACTGGCTAAAATTGAAGAGAAACATTTTAAAACCTGAAGAAAAAATATCACACATATTAACTTCGTTCATAATGCCATTGTCACGCTTTTGTCTCATTATGTCTTCTAGCATCTCAAAAGGAAAAATAATTTATAAATAAAAAATAATTATTAAAATAAAAAACCAAAGAGAAAACACTATTATCATTTTTATTTTAACTCAAACGATATTATTGCATCGGCAGATTTATCATTGTCAAATTCGCAATAAAGAAAAATAAAAAATGAGACAAACGACTCTACACTCGCATTGAATTGTTTATTAACAAAAATAAAAAATAAACCACAGTGAAATAAAATAATGGCTACTGTTTATGATTCATTGGATCCATACGTTTTTTAGATGTTATATATTTATGGTAAAAAAATAAAAGAAAATTTATTTACTGAAAATAATTGACAATGAGTAAAAGGAATAAGATTCATTACCTTATTTTTTATGTATGCGTGGTGATTGTGGAAATAAAAATAAATCGATGGTACAAGTATACATTCACAAATTAAATTTAAGTTTCTTACAGTTTATATTTATTGTTACTGTTTTTTTTTTTTTTTTTTTTGTTCATGAAATAAATAGTAAAACAACCGAAACGCTTGCACATGTAAATATTTCTTCTATTTAATTGTATGTTCTTTTTACTATAGAAAATACAAAATTTTGATGTTAATTTTATTGATATATTATTTATAATAAATTTTTATATTATTATTAAATTCAAACACTTAACACATTTTTTGTTTTTCAGATTCTTACAATATTTATTGGAATAAACGAGAAAAATAAAATTGAAAAAAATAATATTTAAATCCCATCATTTACACAAAAAATAAAAAAAAAAAAACCAACAACTATTACAAGATATAAATATATTGAAATGTTTTTATTTATTTATTTTTTTCTCATTTTTAATCATTTGTTATTTCTAATCTACATGCAATTATATCATTCTATAATGAGGTCTGATTTATTTAACCTATTATATACTCTTGTCTCTTAGTCGAAATGAGAAAAAAAAAAAACACAAGACCCATTATAATTTTTTACAACTCAAAAAGAAAAAAAAAATAATAAACAAAATAATATTAATAGTAATAATAATTAACACGGAATTGAATCAATTTTAAAAAATTTTCTTTTTCATTCAAATATATAAACATCTGACAATTTATTATTATTTTTCTTTAATTTTTTAATAATCTGTATTTTTAACTTTCTTGTTTATTTATAGATTATCATCTATATTAACGAATGTTGATCAAACTTACTTTGTAGACTTATCAATTATAAGAGTTATTTTAAACGCTACTCAATCAAAATTGAATCAGGGTGCTTTGTTTATTATTTTTCTTTTTAAATATTTTATTACTTATGAATCGTTATATATCATCGTGAGATATATCATTAATCCGTGAGAGCATGTACACACTGTGTGCTGGGATACATTCTGGTTGACCCAGAGAACTCCATGAATCGGGGGCGGGACGATTAGGACGTGTAGATCGGCGGTAAATCCTCCATATATTTTTTATATTATATTTTTTATTGTTTGTTTATTCTCACTCGTGTTATTCGTTATTGACGCAATATTATTTGTCGCATTCTCGCATCTGCTGGCAATACTGTCTGTATGCCGGAAACGATGCGCGATTTTTTTTTATTACATTTTGTTTTTTGCGTATTTAATTATTTTTTTGAGGGGTACACGCATTAGTACCTCGTTGGCATCGCGTCTGCCGGACCTGGGAAGCTAAAATATCAAAAAATAAGATACAATCATAACGCTTTTCTAATTTTTTTTTTGTTCAACTTAATTATTGTGTATCGTGACTAGCAAAAATTTATTTGTTTTGTTTTTTTATTTATGGCGCAAGTTACGTGATTAATGACAATTAGTTGAAAAAATTTTATTAAATATTTGAATTTATATTTTATGCTCACAATGTATGAGATGTAACGCTGTTTTTAACTATGAAACATTAAATTTTATACTAATCAACGAATTACTACACTTGGCAATGCATTTTTCGAGACTTTTTTTTTATTTTTTGTTGATTAAAAAAAAATTAATACGCAATAAATCGCAAACGCTCGCAAACCAATTAAATTAACGCTATAAATCTCAAAAATGAAAAAGAAAAAAAAAAACATAGAAAAAAATATCGTGAATTATTTTGGTAAATATTAACAGTCGTTACACCTAATACTCTGAATAAATAAATGAAAATTAAATTTTATTTTTATTTTTCATAGAGCCAATGAACAAAATACTATCGAATTCGCAATGCCGAAAAACTTTGTTATTTTTGTCGCCGCATGAGACTAATATATGAAATGAAATACGATAAAAAATAAATAAAATTAATGATTATGAAATTTTTTTAAAACTTACCGGCCACCACCACGAGCAGGACCGTATGATTCTGCTCTGTCATATCCTTCAGCAGCATAACTATTTAAAAATAAAATACCAATATTAAATAAGAAAATAATCAATACTTAAGCAACAAAAGGCTTATTATGTTTTGAAATTTACCCAGTGCCAGCTTGTGAATATCCACTAGCTGCAACAGCAGGTCTTCGACTGTACATATCTGTTTGAGCACCAGGACCAGCTCCATAACTAGTTGGTGCACCAGTATTGTAATTTTGTACAGCAGCACTTAGTGGTCTCGCCATTGGTGCACTATAAATAATAAATTTTTAATGTTTACATTTACTTAACATAATTTAAAATAAATATATAAATTTATTTACCTCTCTGCTCCATAAGTACCATAAGCCGCAACAGCTGGTGCAGCACCACCACCACCACCACCACCACCATTTCTTATTGGTCCAGCAGCAACAGCAGCAGCAGCTGCAGCAGCACGATCATAATCATTTCTTTGAGAGTATGGATCTACAGCACGTCCAGCACCATATCCATCAGTACGTCCATAATCAGCTGGACCTGGTGCACCACGACCATAATCTCCTCCCATACCTTGATCTAATTAGTTTAAAAAATTAAATATCAATAATACATATCAATTTAGTATATTTAAATGAAAAAAAAAAAAAATTATTATTATTATTAATTTGTTCCTTTTGAAATCGACCATATGAACTTTTATCATTTCGCATGGTGTCTGTTCAAGGATACCGTTTTATATTGCTCAATACTGTTATAAAACAGTTATTTTACCAATTTGTAAATCATTAACAAACTGTAAAATTATTAAGCTTCACTAAATAACTTAATTGTTATCATTTAAATAATAATCACAGAAAGGAAAAATAGAGAAAAATAATTTACAAGTACCAAGGATCGAACTGACGACTATGGGACCAGTATCGAGTGCTCTATTAACTGAGCCACGACGAACTGATGGCTTCAGTAAAATTTAAAAATAATTAAGTCAAAAAACAACTTACAATTTCCATAATCAGCACGTCCACTTGGATCAGCATAACGTCCATAATCATTTGCTCTTCCATAATCACCACTTGATGCTCCATAACCACCACCACCACCACCTCCTCCATATCCTCCCATATTTTGACCAGAATTATAACCACCTCCCATATTTTGTCCATAACCACCACGATTACCATATCCACCACCATGTCCATAATCATTGCCTCCACGATTTCCACTATAATCTCCACCACCTCTATTACCATAATCTTGATATCCACCACCATTACCACCGCCTCCACCTCCTCCACCACCACCACGACGATCATTATATGGACCAGGACGATCACGACCACCACCACGTCCACCTCTCATTGGTCCACCACGTCTGTCATCTCTTCTACCACCTGGACCACCACCACGTGATTTACCAGTTGATTGTTCAACATTTATTGTTGCACCTTTGAAATTTGAATTATGAAGTGCTTTTATTGCTGTTGCAGCATCTTCTTCACGTGCCATATGAACAAAACCATAATGATTCATAACATCACACTCAGTTACTTCACCAAAACGTACAAATAATTGACGAAGTTCATCACTTCGACAATTTTCAGGTAAACGACCCACGAAGATTTTAGTTTTCTTCTGTAAAATTTAAATTAAAACAATGAGTTATTTTTTTTTCTTTTGTAAACATCAAGTATTTTTAATAATAATTTTGTTTCTTTTAATTTTGCTGTTTTATCAATTTGTCAACATCAACAAAATGCAAAACATAAAGAGCTAATTATTAACTAATGTTTTCATTAATAAATTGAATTATTTTGAATTCTATTGATAAAGACAACTCACCGGCATACTGGAGGAAACCATCCTCTGTAAACAAAAACAATATACATCAATATTTTTAATAACACAAATAGGTCAAGTCAACAGTCAGGGTTGTCGTTGTTGTTGTTGTTATTAATGATAACGAAAAATGCTATTTGTACATTAGTTTATAAATTGTTTGTTATTATATATAATTATTATGTAATATTTTGTATTATCAATGTGTCTGAGTGTGAGACATGTCAGAGTAATTATTTTGTTTTCATTTTAATAAAAGCTACTCCACCATTAATAACTTATTTGTTTGTTTTTTTTTTTTTTTTCAATGCATATATCTGGTTGAATAATAATAATAATTATTATTATTTTTTGTACTATGACGAGTTAATTCATCAATTGGCTTATCTTATACCAAATAAATAAATAAAAATATTGTCTCAAATTTAACACTCAAGGTCTCAAAAAATAAAAACTATTTATCAATAAAATTGAAATAAATAATTTTAAAATATAAATGTAATTGTCGAGAAACATGATATAATTTATGAAACAAAAAAATTTATCAAACTGCCGGTATTTGGTTGGTGCTCTGTTTGGTGACGCATAATAATAACGTTAAAAAGAAATGTATCACAATTGTTATCTAAATTGTACATAACGATAATTATAACACAACAAAAAACTGTTAATTGAATATAAATAAATACTTACGTTATTGTACGACGTGATTACGGTTTATAAATAAAACAAACGTTGAATAGTTTTTTGTTTTCACGAATGAAAAAAATACAAGATGACGAGGATAGAAATGGCGTCGTCAGGGCGGCGAAGCCAATATTGACGTGGTGGGGAATTTGTGTACATGTCATCGCATAAAATAGCGGCCAAAACGAATACAAAACTGTCGCTACACTAATTAATAATTATTTATTTCGGCCATCTTGAAATTATATTAGTTTTTTTTTAATTTATCATCGTCGATAAATAAAATCCTACTTATCGGCAAATAATAGTCAATAATTTTCTCGCTAGGTAGCGCAATAATTTTTTTTCTAAAATCCAAAATGGCCGCGACTTTGTTAAAGTAAGAATCTGTGTCGTGACTTTTTACACTTATTTTTGCTATAATAATTGTTAAATAATTATAAATTGTTAATAAATCGGTTAATTATGTTGTTCTGAACAGAATGTGATATGAATTATTGATGAGTTTTGTGTATTTTGGCCAAAATTAATGAATATGTCATTGACGTTTTAGTTGACAGATAATAAACAAATGGTATGTAAAAATTATGTTTTTCCATTATTATTATTAATTATTCAGTACATAAACAAACATAGTTACGTAATTGTTATCAATTACGTCAAAATAAAAAAGAAAAGTCTGACAGTTACCCAATATGTATGCATTGTTACAGTTGTCATCAACTTCCATGATGAAAAATCTAATCTTGTTAAAACATACAAAAGCCCTCATGATGAAGAAGAGGAAAAAAAAATGTGAAAAGAAAGTTACTACACAGTTAAGGCTACTTAAACATCCCAAGTGAATGATGATAATGTTACAAGTCGAATCATCAAATGGTAGTACACTTGAACCAGTAACAACATAAGAAGTAAAATGGCAAGATTATCAACAATGATAAATCCTATGATAATTATGAGTTACAACTTCAGTTGGATTTACAAATCATTGATTTTAAATGAACATCAACACTTGAAGATCATAATATGGTGCTGGTGCTATTGATCTTTATGCTCATTTAAATGTACCACTTATTGTTGTTATTGGTAAACATTTACTTGAGCTTTATCAATGTTTATTCATATTTTCTTTGATAAACCGCTGTTATTGCTCCCAGTTGAACCTCCCACTGGTCTATAGAGTTTGAAGAACGAAATGCCTCTGCTAAAAAGAATGTTGAGCATATTAACAGCTGGCTCGAGATCCTATTTTAAGAGTGATAACAGTTTCAAATAATAATAACAATCTCTTTAAAAAATATATAATAATAAAAGAAAACTCAAATAATTCATTAACTGTCTGAGGTGTAAAAGTCAGTGAAAGTGGTGATAATAGTAGTGAAAAGTGATTATTGTTTTGTGTATGTAGTGCTTGTGTTGTGTGTGACCAAATAAAATCATAATGAACCATGGGGTTGCTGATCAGAGAGAATCATCATAAACTACCACATGACCACTATAAGATGAACAAACTCCAACAAGGTAAGATTTTATTTAATTAATAATTTTATTGATATAATTGCATTTATGATCTTGTTTAAAACTCGATGATTCTACTACGTGATACATCCTCTAGGTGATTTTGCCTTTTTTTTTACTTTGATCTATATTTTATGTAATAATTAAATTTCTATATTATTAATTGGATAACGCGTATCGCCATCATGTCCATCAATGTACATAAAACACCCAATAATTTATTATATAGTGTTATAATGTGTTTGACTATTTAGTGCAAGTGTTTTCATTTAGTTATTCATTTACTTGTTTATTATTTGAGTAAGTATATATTTTATTTAATTATAATACTTTTATAATGATAGTCAAAATGATTCGTAAAAATTTCAAATAACATCCAGCCATTTTGGTGCATATGCGCCAAACAGACTGTTTGAAACAGTAAATAGTAGATGTGGAATCATATAATAATAATCACAAAAAAAAAATAATTCGTTATTGCGTTACATAGTATAGAAGGGGTAGATATGTCAGTGGCTGTATCTAGACGTGGATATTATGTTATAATATCTGAATGCTAACAAAAAAAAAACACTGATAGTTTAATAGTTTATCTAAATTGGGGGTATAATTAATAGACTTAACAATGAAAACTGCACTGATGGTGGCTGAAAAGCCATCGTTAGCTGCATCATTGGCAAATATTTTAAGCAACGGTAGCTGTAGTACACGAAAAGGTAGGTTAAGAATCAATACACCGCATCATAAAAAAAAAAAGATATCAATGAACTACTATGTTGATAATAACTAATATTTGTAGGAATAAATGGATCATGTTCAGTTCATGAATGGGTTGGACAATTAAAATCAGAAACAGTCATTTTTAAAATGACATCAGTATGTGGACATGTAATGAGTTTAGATTTTATTGGTAAATATAATAATTGGGATAAAGTTGATCCAGCTGAATTATTTACATGTCCAACTGAAAAAAAAGAAGCAGTACCAAAATTAAGAATACCAGCATTACTTAGTAAAGAGGGTTCACAGTGTGATTATTTAGTACTTTGGCTTGATTGTGATAAAGAAGGTGAAAATATATGTTTTGAAGTTATAAATGCTGTACAACAAGGCATGAATCGTAAATTAAATGCAAATAATATTTATCGTGCTCATTTTTCGGCAATAACTGAACGTGATATTAAATCAGCATTATCAAATTTGGGTAAACCAAATGAAAATGAAGCTAAAAGTGTTGATGCACGTCAAGAATTAGATTTACGTATTGGTTGTGCATTTACACGTTATCAAACAAGATTTTTTCAAGGTAAATATGGTGATCTTGATGCATCATTAATATCATATGGACCATGTCAAACACCAACACTTGGTTTTTGTGTACAAAGACATGATGAAATACAAACATTTAAACCAGATGCATACTGGGTATTACAAGTGACAATTAAAATAAATGAAAATCAAGATATGATACTTAGTTGGTCAAGAGGACGTTCATTTGATAAAGAAATTGCAAATATATTTTTATCACATGTTAAAGAACATGATAAAGCTAAAGTTGTTAATACACAAAGTACAGAAAAAACAAAATCACGTCCAATTGCATTAAATACTGTTGAATTAATGAGAATATCATCATCAGGATTGGGTATGGGTCCTCATCATGCAATGCAAATTGCTGAACGTCTCTATACTCAGGGATATATTAGTTATCCACGTACTGAAACAACATCATATTCAGAAAATTTTGATTTACATGCAACATTACGTCAACAACAAAATAGTCCTGAATGGGGTGATGAAGTTAAAAAAATTTTATCAAATGGTATTAATCGTCCAAAAAAAGGACACGATGCTGGTGATCATCCTCCAATAACACCAATGAAAACCGCAACAAGAAATGAACTTGATGGTGATTCATGGCGTGTTTATGATTATATAACACGTCATTTTATTGCAACACTTGCTAAAGATTGTAAATATCTTAGTACAACTGTTAAATTTGAAATTGGTATGGAAACATTTACACTAACTGGACAAACACTTATTGATCCTGGTTATACAAGTCTTTTAACTTGGCAATCAATGACAAATAGTGAATCATTACCAAAATTTAATCCTGGTGATTATGTTAATATTAATGATGCTAAATTACTTGAGTGTTTTACACAACCACCAGATTATTTAACTGAATCTGAATTAATTACACTTATGGAAAAACATGGAATTGGTACTGATGCATCAATACCAGTACATATTAATAATATATGTATTAGAAATTATGTGACTGTTGTTGCTGGTAGAAAACTTGCTCCAACATCACTTGGAATTGTTCTTGTTCATGGTTATCAAAAAATTGATCCAGAACTTGTTTTACCAACAATGAGATCAGCTGTTGAAGAACAATTAAATTTAATAGCACTTGGTCGTGCTGATTTTTATGATGTACTACAACATACTGTTGAAATATTTAAACAAAAATTTCATTATTTTGTACAAAGTATTGATGGAATGGATCAATTATTTGAAGTATCATTTTCTCCATTATCAGCATCAGGAAAAGCACATTCACGTTGTGGTAAATGTCGTAGATATATGAAATATATACAAACAAAACCATCACGTTTACATTGTGCTCATTGTAATGAAACATATAATTTACCACAAAATGGTAATATTAGAATTTATAAAGAATTAAAATGTCCACTTGATGATTTTGAATTATCATCATGGTCAACTGGTACGCGAGGCAAAAGTTATACATTTTGTCCTTACTGTTATAATAATCCACCATTTAGAGACATGAAAAAAGGTAGTACTGGATGTAATTCATGTACACATCCAACATGTCCACATGGTCTTAATTCAAATGGTTTATCAAGTTGTCCAGAATGTGAAACTGGTATACTTGTACTTGATCCTTCATCATCACCAAAATGGAAATTAGGCTGTAATCGTTGTGATGTTATTATTCATTTTTTTGATAATGCACATAAAGTTACAGTTGATAGTGATTCATGTAATTGTGGTGCACAATTAATAACTGTTGAATATAAACAAGATAAAAGTAAATTACCAAATGATGCAACTGAAATGACTGGTTGTATTTATTGTACATCACAATTTTCACCACTTGTTGAAAAACATCGTGCTGTTGCTTCAAAACCAGTGATGACACGAGGACGTGGCCATGCTAAAGGTCGCAGTCGAGGTAAGCCTCGTCCACCCAAGGACAAAATGGCGCAATTAGCTGCATATTTTGTATAAATCAAATTGTGTAATCTTATTGAATACAAATGAGATTTAAAAATACAAAAGCATCAGCTATCAAGTGAACATTGTTATTATTATTTTCTTTTTTTTTTTCATTTATTTTTGTACCTGATTTCAAGAAGAAAATGTCACCATCATTTTTCAATTTACTTATTGATTATTATTATTATTTTTTTTCATTTATCCACAATAATGTAACTTGGAATAAAATGCGTATTTAATTTAAATATTAATGCTATTTAATTGAACAGTCGAATACAAATGTATATTTATTAAATCGTGCCAATTTCCATATAGATAAATAATTAAATTATAAAACTTTTGTGTCAAGTTTTTTTTTCATTTAAAATTTAAATGGAATTATTATTGATACATATATAATTTTTTTTAATGTCTCCCAAACGAATAAAAAAAGGGCATAGTAAATTATAAATGATTCTGACCAATTACGACTTGAACTACCTTCCGGGACACGCGAATGCACTCACGTTGGGGTTACTCAGTCTATATTAACACTTAATTCCCTCAATTTATGATGAAAATCAGTATAATACTTTTATAAAAAAGAGCAAATAAATAGCATAAACACTTTTTTATTTCATAAAATAAAATAAACATTTGTGAACAATGTCACTTGGTATATTTCTCGACTGCAGGTTCACTTATATCTCTTTTTTTAGTTTAAAATATTATGTGATAAAATGAAGCGAAAAACGAAATAAAATAAAGTAGAAAATATAGAAATTGTACCAATGTACAAAGAAAAAGTAAAAAAAAAGTTGAAACATTTGAGATAAGGTGAATGGATTGAAATATCCATTGTGTCTTATCCCATTTTCGCTTGGGGGCTTTTGTCCTCAGGATTTTCCGAGATAAAAAAACGAAATCTGGTTTCTTTTTTCGTTTTATATATATATATTTCTTTTTAACTTTCAACATTTTTCCAACGAGTAAATTGTGCTGTTTTTAAGCTCATAAAAAAAAAAATAAAACAATTGGAGAAAAAATAAATAAATAGTATCATTAATTTTTTTAAAAATAATATTTATACGTATTAAACTTTTAAAGTCAAAAAAATGCTTCCGTTAAAATCATCATGACTTTCATTTGTCACTCATCTTAACAAAATTACCGAAGAAAAATAATTTAATAAATAAATCCAATAAAAATGGATGATGATGAAAGAAACAAAATAAAAATAAAAAAAAATGCAGTTTAAATATATTTTCGTTTTTCCCAGTTTTCGTGTTCTCTTTTCTTCATCTTTTCATGCCTTGTTATTTTTACACTTTCACTCGAAATTACTCTTGCTAATTCCTCCACTTTAATGCTGTTGGTTTGAATAAAAAATGACGTTTATATTTATGAAAGAAAAATAAAATTTCCACACGAGAATCTTTAA
>JAPYYR010003518.1:0-23932 GCA_030523065.1 Aphidius colemani | reverse complement strand
TTAATTAATGAAAATTTAATTTACCACTTGTTGTATGTCATCATTTTTTTTAATTTGACAAATATCCAATGTACATTTAATATCTTCATTAATAATTTTATTATCATTATCATTTATATTTTTTGTTAATACATCTGTTATTTTATCATTTTCAAAGTTTATATTTTTTTCATTTTTATTTATTTGGCAAATTTTTTCAATATCAATTTTATCATTAGCCATATTAATTATTATTTCATTATTATTATTATTACAATTATTATTATCAATAATATTTTTGTCATTTGATGATGAATTAAATTTAATTTTTGATGTTAAATTAATATCACTTTTTGATAATTTTTTGGCAAATGTTGGTGAATTTTTAATACGTATATCATCTTTTTTAGATGATCCAATTTTATTGTCGTTATTTTTATTATCACGTTTTAATTTTTGTGATAATTGAAATTTAGGTATATGACTTTGTGTATTTGTGGTGGTATCATCACGATATTTTCTTAAATCATCACTACTACCACGATATCGTTGTGGTATCAATGAACGTTTTGTTGTATCACGTGGACTTGTTATATCTTCAAATTCACGTGAGTTTTTACGATATATTGGTATATTTGATTTCCTTTCTCCATAATATTTTGATGATGATGATGGTAATGATAATGATGATGAAGATGATGATAATTTTATCGTATTTTTATCACATTTTTTTAAAACAGATAATGTTGTTTTGTTATTATTATTTTTTATATTAATTAATGTTTCAGTATTTTTATTTGAATTTTTTAATTTTATATTATCATTTATTATTTCATTGTTATCAAGTTTTTTATTATTAATATTATTATTTTTACTCAGTGGTAAACTACGATAAATTTTGAATGCAGATGATTTCCTTGATATTGTCCAGTGACCTGGTGGAACTGGAAACCAATAAAATAAATTATTAAAATTAGTTTTTTCAACTTTATATTTTTCATTTTTAAAATTAAATTACAAACCATTTATTGTCCATGCACGACGTATATTTTTTTTTAGGATATTTATTGGTGAATTTTTTCTATCACCATAATCATCTTCAATAAATGAATTACATTTTTCATTTTTTTTTTCATCACCAGTATTAATTCTAGAATAGAAAAAAAAAAAAAATGTTTTTAGCATAAAAATATGTAATTGTTATCAGTGTTTTATTCAACTTCAATAAGTACAAAGTTTAAATTATTTATTTTTATTTATTATCGTCGTTTTGGCTCTTACTAAAACGGTAAACTCTCAATGGCCAAGATTGTCGAGCACAATCTGTAATTGAATCGAGTTCAAGACATACTTTGTATCCATATATTTAAACAGAAAAAAATAATTTTTATTTTCTTATCATTTCACATACTATCTGTAAATTAACAATATATTTTTGATAAAATATAAATACAATAAATTGTTTGGTACTTAAAATTGTTAACACATTTAAATTTCACAATAATTTTTATTTTTTAATTTAAAAACAGCAACCGGTAGAGACAAGTTGTTTGAATGATTATTTAAATTAAAAACCAACCATAACAATATAAAAAATAAATGTTTTTAAATATATTCTTGTCTCGTAACGTTTGATCAACTAAAACCAACTGATGAAACTTGACTTTTCTGTACTTGATTTCTTCCTAGCGGGGGCGTCACGAATCTCCAAGGAAGAAAAAGGAATAACAAATATAAAATATATAAAAAAAAAAAAATCAAAATGATGAAAGAAAGGAATAAATAACACACTGGAGCCAGTCAAGAGGCACCAAGCTAAAGCAACCAAGCAATGTTGTATATAACAGAAGTTAAGATATGTAATATTGTTGAAACCAGCGTAGGTATTAAACCAATGCCAAGATTGGTGGTCTGTCTTGATTTGGTATTTGGTTTTTATAAAATTTAAAACCAACCAACCAACCAACCAACCAGCCAACTAACCAACCAGCTAACAAATAAACCAACCACGCCAACACGTTATCCTTTTATAAAATAAGCTTATTTATTTATTTTCAATATAATTTTTTTCAACTTCAGTACATACTGGCGTCGTCATGATGCCTTTCATTCCCCTCTTATACTTTGATATTATACACCTTTCTTACTTTTCACAATACTCTCCTCGTCTGTTCATGTACCTCAAGCCTAGGTATTACTTCTGCTCTTTCACGATTTAATTTCCTTTCCTTTCCTGCTCTGTGTACGTTTTTTTTTTTTTTCTTTTTCAACTCTTTTTATGTTATTTTACCTTCTCTCCCTCTTTATTTTACTCCTCTTGCTATTATTATCTCAATGGTCCCTTTGAAAATATATATATTTTTTTTCATCATGATTCATTTGTGCTTACCTGTGTTTAGTTTCCATGGCAAATTGTATAACCATGAGAAGTTTTTTTTATTTTTACAAGAGTTTGTGAGGTCAATGTGGTGGACAACAGAGATGGTACATGAGGGCAATGAATATATGGATAAAAATAAATATACATTACAAATTTATTCTGAAAAATAATCTGACTTTATGTACAATCCAAGAGACTACTTGTGGATATTTTATTTATTTTTTTGAAAATAATAAAACAACAACAGCAACAACAACAGCATTGGTTCCAGACAGTTGTTGGTACATTGAGGTGGTTACTGTTGCTGTTGTTGCCAACAGTATATTCAGCATATGCAGTGTAAATGTACATTGCAGTGTCTTTATATTCAGTTACTTCTGAGAGAGGTGAAGATAAATGTGACATTGGTGTATTTTATCTCAGTCTGTTGGTTGTTCTTTGCTGTTGTTGTTGTTGTTGAATTTGTTGAGGTAAAATAGAGATGGAAAATTGGACTCTTAACCCAATCTTTCACCCATTTAATTGCCAGATAATTATTCATTTTTTTTTCTTTGCCCTTCTCTTCTTCTAGATCTGACTATGATATTTATAAAAATATTTATATTGTAAGAGAAAATTTAATATTTTATAATTGATGCTTCAATGCTAGTGTAACACCAAGTATTCAACAAGTGAATTTAACTTTTATTTAATTTCATTTTTTATTACGACTTTCAATTGTATTGTAGTCTATTTTATTTTTTTTTTTTTCCATCATGATTCATTACGTATACATAATAATGTAATGTGAATTGTTATATTTAATATAATTTTTTTAGTTTGAAAAAAAATTTATTGAATCGTCATTTGATTTAATGTATTTTTTTAGAAATTAAATTATTAGTTTTAAAATTGAATTTAAAAGTTATTTTTTTTTTCATCTAATTAATAGTTATTTTAAAATGACTTACATGTAATTTTTTTCAATTTCATTTTCTTGATTTGTTGTTTGTAATCCTTCCATTGTCAAATGAAATAAATTTATTGATATTTGACAGGTAATTATTATCACAATCTCACATATAGTTAATTTATTTTTTCATAAAAAAAAAACCAGCAATTAAAGTCACACCAACAATTGATAATAAAAAAAAAAATGTTTTATTTATAAATAAATTATTGCACTAATTCAAAAACACACACTGTTGTTAATCAAGGTTACATATTGTCATGTAAATATAGTTCAAGTGTAATTACAAAAAAATGAGTTATTTTTTCAATTTATTATTTGACATGTCTATTTAATTCAACTGAGAATAAACTGGACATATGGAATATATGATGATACAGGTATAAATGCAGAATGGAATGTGTGTGTTTTAAAAATATATATTTTAACCGGTTGGAAATGTTGGAGCCGGTCTTCTTGGCTAAGTCGATTGCATCCAGTCTTTGACAATAAAACACACCTTGACTTTTTTTTTTTTATTTACTCAATAATTTAATAAAACGAAAATTAATGAAAAATTAAATTTTTTATCACAATAATCACTTAATTCCATCATCAAAATTACGTGTTTTTTTATTTGTTTGTAATTAACTGAACAAAATCTCCACAAAAAACAGTTGATCCATCAACACACAAAGGAAAAATGAAGGAAATTTATAATCCAATGTTATTTTGTCTTTTGTTTTTTGTCTTTTACATTTATCTAGACTTTGAATTGGATGTTTTGACTATGATAAGTTTAACTGTTTTTATTTTAGAGATATCACTTAGTACTTGATGATAATAATGAGGTAAGTCCAGGTAAATCATACCTGTTGCTTACATAGTACATACACAACTCACACACACCTGACTTTGATGGTGCGCATGCGTTTTGCTTCATCAGCAGGTTTTATTTCATGTGATTGTAGTTTGTACACGTCAATCCTTTGAAATGACTATAGTCTCGTATATCCTCAAAGTACCCAAAGTTACCTCAAAGTTGTCTTATGATGCAAAGAATGTAGATAGATATATTATTTTATTATTGTTGTTATTATATTACTCAAATGACTAATGACGTATGCTATTTGCGTGCTAGTCCGGATGACCTGCCGCCACACTTGATTATGATTCAAATAATAAGTGAATAATTTACATGGAAATATTGTAATTGGATATAGTTTAATTCATAATATTTATAATATCATTTATTATTCTTCACTCTTTATTTTAAGACAAGAAAATATATACTTTTTATTCTTTAAATAATAAAATCAATTTTTCGTTGATCAGAATGTTTATTAATCAGCTGATTACTTGATAATTATCTAAAAAAAAAAAAAAAAAATACGCAATTTTATTTAATTTGTTCCAATTTGTTCTATTCATTGATTATTGCTTGCGTTTTTTATTTTTTAATTTCAAATTATTATTAACTAATAAAGACTTATTTATAAAAATATTTGATCAATTTTTGTTTTTTTTTTTTTTCTTTCATTCTGTCTACAATACAAAATGATACTTTATACAATTAAATAAAGTATATGTGAAAAAATTTTGAAATTTTAAATAATTAGTTTTTTTAAAAAAAAAAAAGAATGTGCTGTTAAAATATTTTGACACTCAAATATATATTTCGTTTTAAAAACTAAATTTCATTTTTGAATAATGATTATTTTTAATTATGAAAAAATTAAATTTAAAACAACATGAATTTTGCATTAAATGCATTATTATTATTATTATTATTTACGTACAGTTTTTAATGACTGTACGAAAAGTCTATACAATTTAAAAATGTTAAATGATATTAATTGTAAATTCATTTTCAATATGAAAATCAATATCAGCATAAGTGATAGTTATTATTATTAAAAGAATACATTGTGTATTTCAGTGCTGACAATAAATTTAAAGGATAAAAAATATTATTGGCATTAAATAAATCATCATAATGGCACAATAAAATATTTCAAATAGAAATTAAAAAAAAAATGTATATTTATTATTAATTTATCGTGATTCAGCTTTTGTTTTTGGCGGTCTAAATGATTTAATTTTTTTTTCTTTCTTTTTCTTAGTTGTACCACCAGATCCAGATTGAAATGCTTTCCAACTATCAACTCGTGATTGACGTGATTCTTCAAAATTTCTTTGCCATTCTTTTTCCATTGCTGCTTGTGCTTCAGCACTTAACTCTTCTTCACGTTTACGTTTTCTTTGTTCAACATCTCTCATTTGTAATTCACGTCTACAAAAAACAACAAAATATTATAATTAACTTTTTATAATTTATAGTTATTTAAATTGCTTACCTTCTTCGTTCCATATCAGCAAATAATTTCATTGTCAACACCCATACTGCATGTCTGTAGCCTTCTTCACTTTCTTCTTCAAGTGATGGAATCGCTGCACCTTCTTTAGCTTCTTTTTTTTGTTTCTTTTTTTTTTCTGCAATCTGGAGATTAATAAACAAACAATAAATATTTTAATATACCCACTGTTTATATGATTTTTTTTTAAGATAAAGAATTTTTTGTTTTACAAATTTACCATGTGATCTGTTCTGGCTTTTGCTTCTTCAATGACATCCATACATTTTGCTCTTGTTTCTTCATTTTCCAATGTCTTCCAAGCTCTATTTACAACTATTAATACCCAACAATAATAAAGACATTTTAATAAATTGATATTAATAATTAGTTGTAAGGGAAATCAAATTTTTGTACATACTTTCAAATGCTTGTTGGGCTCGTTCTGCATCATCTTGATTTTTATCAGGATGTACCAATATTGACATCTAAATTAATAATAAATAATCAACATAAATTAGATAAATATATTTAATACATTAATTGTTATTTAAAGTTTTAATACAAACATACTCGTCGATATTTTTTTTTAATTTCGTCAACTGTTGTCTCTGGTTCAATATGTAATACTTCAAATGGATTCAAATTAAAGTATGATGAACCAGGACGTAGTAATCTATCAATTTGTTGTTTTGGTGTAAGAACTGAATCTCTTTTTTCAATTTCTTTGACCTAAAAAAAAATACGTCAATCAATTAAATACCAAACGAAAATAAACAAAAAAAAAAAATAATTCATATTTTAAGGTTAGATATTTTAAAAGTAAACAACAATGTCAATAATAAAATATTCATCATTTGTCCTTGACAATAAAATAATATACATTCATATAAATAAATTATTATTAATAATAATAGTCAAAGTAGCTATTTACTATGTTTAAATGTTAAAAACACAAATGACACTTTGAAGAAACATTGTGAGTGTACTTTTTTGAATGTAAGAAAAAAAATTGATTAAAACTTATTTAAATAATAATTATAATGATATTTATTGTTAAATAATTAATTTAAGTTGTTGTTTATTTATAAATACACACCTCGGTATAAAATTCATTGAAATCATCTTCTTTTTTTGATGGAAATTCACTTGATAAACTTGAGTTTGAAGAAGCCATGTTTATTGCAAAGGCAATGCTTATGCTGCCATCTGGAGGCAATTTATTAATTTTTTAGCATAAGGCTATCCTCATATATAAATAATGCACAATGCATAATACGGATAGCCTTATTCTATTTTTTATTTGTCTCTCTCTTCTCTCTTGTTTTTTTAATAACAAAATTTGTCAAGTATTAGATTAAAAAATATTTTGAAAAAACTTAATGTTAATTTAATCTTATAGAAAATAGTCCATTTGGTAATTTTGAAATATTCATTTATCAAATAATTAATTTGTTAAGAGTTTAATATACAAATTTTAAGAAACTTCTAAATCAGTATGAACAAGCAATAATTTTTTTTATTTTTTATCAAATAAAATTATAGACTTGGGTAATTTGTTCTGATCTTTATACTGAGAATAAAGCCTCTTGGTGAATGTAACAATTGATCAAAGTAATAAAAAAAAAAAAACCCATTAAGAATCGATTGTAATTGCAAGCCTCTTGGTTCTTTCGCACGATAAACTTTCCCACATAAAAAAAAACCTCCAAACCAATACATTTTTTAAATCCGAAAATTTATTTTAATTTCTTATCAGCAATGATAAATTTAGCAAAAAAAAAAAAAAAACCCATTAATTAAAAAACCATTCGAAACAGGAAATAATAGTACAAAAATTTTTGAAACACCGGATGTTCTCTAATTCAAATTGGTCACACAAAAAAAACAAAAAAAAAGACAATAAAATAAATAAATATTTGAAAAAAAATCAGTGTCATTTAATTATCATTATGAATTGTCTTTTTTTTTTATATTTTTAATTTTGGAGTAATTTTTTTGGCTCATTCCGCGACACCTTATTACAACTGTCTCCTTAAAAAAATAAAAAAAAAATGTTGTCACTCTTTTAATTTCCATTGCACGCAATGGGAATATAATCTTCGAGTTCCAAACGCACCGCATCCGCAAAATATATTTTTTTATTCGCAGGAAAAAAAATTAAAAAAAATAGGTGGTGATGCGGCAATATTCAGCGGGATGTCGCAAAAGGAGCGGTGAGGTTTTAACACATTAATAATATTGTGGTGGGGATTAAGAGATAGAGTAATGTAAAGGTGGGTGGAAACAGACAAAACCAGCCGAGAGGTGAAGGAAGAAGGGAAATTGAAAGAAGCAAGTCAAGTCAGGCGCCACAAATTTCCATCGTCCAAGTAACTTTATTCGGTTATATTCGCGTAAAATCGTATAAAATCGTGTTGACTAAAACTAGTAAACGAGAACTCGTGAAAAACCAGTTATCGGTGACCAACAGTACTTGCCGTGCTGCCTTGCCGGTTACTTCTATAAATTATTTATATTAATTTTTATTTTCATCAAATTAATCTGTCTTATGAGACGCAATTGACGACCTCGTATTTAATTTAAAAAAAAATATAAATATTACATTTCAAATGTACCCTCGTACAAAAAAAAAGAATTAATTAATTACTCGCGCCATTTTGTTTTTATAAAAATAAAAAGAAAAAAAAAAACTATTATCAATCTATACGTATACGATTAATTTTGTGAATACGAAGAAAAATAAAATAAAAGAGTTGACAAAAAAATTTGAGTAAATAAAAAGAGAAAAAACATTTTTTTTTTTGTTTTTTTCTCTCATCTGTGGTGTAATAAGTTGTGTTCAGTTCAAAGTGTAAACAAGATTAATAAGTTTATATGTATTTATAGTTATTTATAGACATTCGATATTTAAAATGATTAAAAAATTGCTGGTTGTCGTGTTGCACTGATTCCAGAGAATCTTAATATCCGGCTTGAAGGAATAATAAATAAACCAAAAAAAAAAAAAAAAAAAAAAAAAAAAACATTTCGAGACGTATAAGTAAGAAAAAAAAATAAATAAAAATAAGAGTATGTAATCGTATGTTCGTGCAAGAGAGTCGAACCAAGTTAACGTGAAATTCCACGCGGTGTGTGGCTAGTGGCGGGAGCAAAACGTTGCCAGAGAGTAGTTACCAAAGGCGTCATTGTCCTTGAGATTCTTTGGGAAATTTAAGCGCGTTGTTGGCCACTTTGTGTTAGTGTGTAATCGACAGTGTCTGTGTGTTACTCTTTTAAATAAATATCATCTTCTCAACTGATCAAATCATCTCTTTGACATTTTTTTTTATTTTTTTTTTTACCAGTATTTGTCTTGAAAAAAAAAAAAAAATAAATAAATAAAAATTTTATACATCATTATAAAATCAAGATCATCGATTCAAGATAACATCAAAAGTGAAAATATATATATAAAAAGAAGAAAAAAATAAACCAAAAATTGAAAAAATATCGACAAAAAAAAAATATTTTTTATTTATAAAAGGTAAAAAATATATTTATGAATTAAAACGTAAATTTTTTTAACGGAGTTATTAATTGATTAGTTGAAAAAAAAAAAAAACAATAACAATTTGTTGTTTACAATTGTCGAGAAAATAATAAAAATTGCGAAATTCCATTCAAAACATGACCACGTGACTGTTGCTTTATAAACACTGTTGGACCACGTGCTATACCCCCTCCATCCCCTGAGCTCTTTCCCTTGTTAAAAATAACAAAAATAACAAAAAAAGAACACAAAAATCCCGTCACTCTTTCTACTTAGATCTTCCCCGTTACTTTTTTTTCTATTTGACTATAAAAATTCCATAGATGTTTTTTATTTACTTATATTTTTGTAAGTCAACTCCAATAATATCATTCAGCTGGTTACCAACAGCCTAAAAAAAAAGTATAAATTGGTCATCATTGGTCAAAATTTTATAATAAAAAATAAATAAAAATGGATACTGCAAGTACAATTGACAGTAATAATTCAGTTGTCATACCGGGTAATACATCACCTCTGCAAAATCAACAGCCTCATACACCACAAGGTTCATTTGAACTTGAAAATGGTTTTGAGCCATTAACAAGAGCACGTTCAAATACATGGCCAACACAAAGACCAGATGGTTATATTGATGGCAACACAATAATATCAAACATTGGCATTGATGTTGTCAAAGAAGAGAGTGAAGATTGTGAACTTGAATTACAACATGGACAATTAAATTCAAATGGCAATCATCATAGTAGTATTAAAAAAAATTCATCACGTAGAAATGCATGGGGTAATTTGAGTTATGCTGATTTAATAACAAGTGCTATTACAAGCGCACCAGAACATCGTTTGACATTGTCACAAATATATGAATGGATGGTACACAATGTCTCTTATTTCATGGACAAGGGTGATAGTAATAGCAGTGCTGGATGGAAGGTGAGTTGTTTTTATATTTATATTTTCAACATTTTAATATTTATGAAATTAATTTTAAGATTTTTTTTCCTCATACGATTAAATATATTCTCCAAAAATAAAAAAAGAACGGCATAAAATAATATTACGACAGATTCAAAGGCCAAACATGCGTATGTCTAATATAACACTGCGTGTACCCCAAGATCATATGATTGCGAGGAAAAAATTTATCTTATTAAATAAGTTTTTATGGTTTTTTTTTAATTTTAGTTATAGAATAATGTATAAATTTTAATTTACTGTTTTTTATATCGAAATTGAACTACCTGCTACTAATTTTAGTCTGACGAGTGTCAATGAATAAAAGAGTTCTTATGAAGTAAAAAAAAAATATCTAGAGAGATAGAGGAATTTGAATAAGGAAAAAATCTATTTATTAAGTTATGAGTGGCGTTATTTTGATGGTAATAATATCGTGATATAACGTACAGTAGAATAATATTGATGATGTTGATGTTGATGATGATGATGATGATGAAGAGAGAATTAGAGGTGAGGCCACTGCGTGTGGCATATAATATACCAAGGCCGTCTCTTGGTATCTGCATTCTCGCATCGCGCAGCAGCAAAATTATTAAGAAAATATATAATATATATATAAATAAATAAATAAATAAATAAAATAAAGCAAAAGATACCAAACTTTCCGTTATCTCAAGACCATTTATAGCGTAAAAAAATAAAAGGAATAAATAATATTGCACGTGGTGCCGTTTGCCATACAACTCTCTCACAATTTTGATAAATCAAGTTATACGATAAACCCACCTGACTACTCCATATTCATTTTTAAAATTTTTTTTTCTTATCAAAGTAGTGTATATAACTGTTGATTGGCCGTATGTGTAGATGTGAATTGTATACTTGACGGACATATATCCAATGCAAGTAATTTTCCAATGAATCTTGCGGTTAAATCCGGCTTGGCCAGTGTGCGAAACGCAATTGCATATTGTAAATTTTTTTTTAACAAGTTAAACGTTGACTTTCCATCCACATTATTTTAGCAAGCAAAATACATTTCTTCTTCGTGTTTTTGCATCGTTGCCACGTTATTTTACGTTAAATTATATTTTTTTATTTATATTTTTATTCGTTTTTGTCGCTGTAATTATGCCGCGATTTTATTTTTTTTTTTTTTTTTTTTTTTTTTTTTTTTTTTTCTCTTTTTTTTTTTTTTTTTTTTTTAATCAAATGTGAAACGATTTTGATATGACACTATTTCTCTTTCTCTTTTTTTTAAACATCTTGGATTGCCACCAGCAGCTTTCATATCTGTTTCTTTATTTATATTTTACTCACTCTTTGATATTTTTAAATAAATTCATGTGTAGAGGTTTTATAACCACCACTGTACAGTTTGAATGTTAAACTATAGTTTCATTTTAAGCATATAATTTATATATGTATTAAAAAAAACAGCAGCATGCATGAGGCGAAAGGCATTTTTATATATTTATCATGTTGATTATAATTTTTTCCCAAGTTATTGGAACAGTTGATATTTCGAATATTTAAAAACACATTAATTGAGGGTTTTTTTATTTTGCAATTGTTTATTATTATTATTATTATTATTTTATCATGATTTTTGAATCTTAATTTATTTCCCACGAAATTTAGTGGGTTGAAATTTTATTTTTTTAAAATTTTTTTTTGTCTGAAATCTGTATTGTGTGTATTGAAATTAAAACAGATGGGATATACGATATTTTGGGTAACATGAGGTGCTTTGTTTTGGTATTTTTTTCTGTAAATTTCAATATAAAAATGGTCCAGGGAGAGAGACTTGAGAGCATTTAATAATGACGTAAAGGGAAATAATATAATGTCAACTTGTCGACTAATAAACTTAAATCATCTGTATAACGGCTATCTCATTTATCGTCCTTGCAAAGTAATGTCTGTAATGCAGTTATTTCATGCATCTTTATTATATGCAGCTACTATCATTATTATATATTTTTAATCTTAAAAATTTAATATTTTTTTATTTCTTTTCACAAATGAAAAAAATACCAATTACCTTGAAAATTTTCCAATATATATATTTTTATTTTAAATTAAATATTATTATTTCCACTTTTTTTTTCGTTTATTTAACTTGTAATTTGTCATTACAAGTGTGAAAATATTATTGATAATTTTTCATGGCTAAAAAATAGCTATCAACTTCCTGATAAATTAAAAAAAAGTAAAACATATGTTTTTGGTTTTAAATTGTTTTTTTTTTATTAAAAAAAATATATTTATAAAATTTCCATGTGAATAAAATATTAAGTTTTAAATTTAAATTTCATATAAATTTTTCTAAAATGAATGCATTTTGATGGGCGAGAAATGATCCGATCTTGGATTCGAGGCAATGACCTCGCGTGCCATTTATTCCACACTCAACTTACAACTCTTTTCTTTGGAGAGTTAGTCCAGAGAGAAGGTTTGTCTTATGTACATCAACTGTATATACTATATATACATACATTGCCAACTCTTACAAGTGAGCTTTGCTCATCGTGAAATGTTAGACTGGCCTACAAAACAGTTGTAAAATAATCTGCCTCTCTATACACCCAATTTAACCAAAAATAAAAAAACGTCTCATCTTATCTTTATCACACACAATTTTCCACTCGTAATATTATTTATTTATTATTATTTTACTCAAACTTAAATATCGCTTTTGATTTATATTTAACATATTAACCAAAATTAAGATAATTTTATTTAGAAGTTTATTTTTAGCGCATGTTTATGTCTACATTGTTTGACTTTAAATATATCACTTTATTTTTTTTCCTTATTATACTGAAATAAAGTTTAGAAAAAAAGACATCTCTCAAGTATCAAATGCTATACATATTATTTTTAATTTGCGTATATATAATCTCCATTTGATGGAAAAAAGAAATGATAACAAATTACATTAACTTTATGTCTATTAAAATTATTATTTCTATTTTTATCTTATTTATTATTTAAAAAAAAAATACCTTTAATTGTTTTATTTATAAATTAATTATTTATTACATAAAAATATAAAAATATCAATTTCAAGTTTTAATAATAAGGGTGAGTGCAATTTTGAAGAAGAGCGCAACAGGTAGCTTGTTGAGCCACTTGTACAAGCTCAACATAAAAACCATAAAAAAATAAAAAAAATATATATCAAGAATTTTTTTTTTTGATTTCATAAATAAAATCATATATAGCTGATGTCAATCGTTCAAAAACATTAGCATATATATTTTTACGATGCATTTTTCAATAATAAATTGCGTCAAATAATTTTTTTCTCAACTTGATTAACATTAAGTTGGAGTATTCAAGGTGCGCCTATATATTGATTATTAATTAATAAATTTTTTTTTATTCTTTTCCTAATAAATTAAAAACTAGTTAATAATATAAACGCGTTTCTATTTTTTATAATTTCCTATTTATTATTAAAATGTAATTAGGAAAAATGTTATTAATGATTATTTTATTAATTAATGTTGAACTTTTCAATGAATAATACAGTAGATATATACTTTTGGTAAATATTAGATTCAGGTTAAGTAAATCAAATGTGTAATATCCGACAATATAACCATCACTTTGGGTTTTTAATACACAAGTGGCATATGGTGTATTTTTGTTGCTGGATTTTCTGCTCATCAATGCTGTAATATTAATGCCAACATTTACACATTTTTTTATTTATGTGTGAGTTGGAAAAATAATCATAAAAATATTTGAAATACTTGGGGAATCAAGGTTACAGTTGAGACACGTGAAAGGGAAGTTGATTACTATCGAAATATAAAAATAGTTACAATAATAATTATTATATTAACAATAAATGAGCTTGTGAGTTGAGACGAGGGGCTTGTCAACTCAATGCACAATCTTGTGATTTGTTTTATATTTATTTATTTTTATTTAGTAATCAAAAAATATATTGACAATAATATTATTTCAAAAGTATATATGTTTTTTTACTAATTAGATAAAATTTTAACGTAAACAAATAAATAAATTATCTTCAACAGGAAAAAATAAAAATTATATTTTACTTTGAGTCATTGGGTTTTTCTAATTTTTTTTTTTTTTTTTTTTTCAAAAAAACCAATGACAAATTGTTTATTTTTTCTTATCAGTTAGATTTATTATTATTTGTATTAATCAATAGATATATTATTATTTTTTTTTTATTTAATATGTATTTAATTGTTATATTTTGCAATTTTTTTTCTTTTTTTCACCAGCATTTTTATCATAATTACGCTGCTGTATTTTTAACTTTGATCAAAATTAATTTCGATTTAATATATAATTTTATTTGAGTAAATGATAATTTAGATAATGAAAATACTCATAGTACAAATAATAATAATTATTATTTTTTAAAACTTATATAATCCCCATAAAGATAATGTGTTTTTTTTTTTTAATAATTCGTTTGGTAAATCAATGTCATAATCAGGTATATTATTTCGACACGTGCGTTTACATTGCAGACACGCATTAATACCTAGTCTTTTAACTCTTTAAATTATATATATATATTTTTTATCAGACCAATATATAAACAATAAAATATCCTACATACAAATTAAAAAGAAAAAATTCGTTTAATACATCATAGACTGCCACGTACAATTCATATCGCTTTTCAAAGTTTGACTTAATCATTTTCCCCCTTCTCTCTTCGTCTCTCTATTTAAATGACAAAAAAAAAAAAAAAAAAAATACATGAGACTGAAATTTCATATCATAGTGCTTGATAACACGCATGTATTAAAAAAAAAAAAAAAATGATACATATATAAAATGATAATTATCGTTGTGTGACTATTGCTCAAGACTCTCCATAAATTTTGTGACACGATAGCAGCATTGTCGAGCCCCAAATTACATAACATACTTGAACAAAAATTAAATACACATATCAAAAAAATATATACACTATGTCTCTTTACTACTACGTAATTTTGTGTTTATAAAAAAAATTTTTTCTTGATAATTGATCTACAATTGTACAAAGCAAATTTTTACATATAAAAAAAGAAATTCAACAGCATAAAATGCGTCTGCGACTTATGATGATGATGATGATGATGATGATGATGATGATTTAATGTATATAGTGGTGACACGCATTGTCAATGACGACCTATGATCCGGCTGACCGCGAGACCACCACACCGCAGCCAAATCAAACTGATCATGTCTATGCTACTCAGCTACGACGTATCTTGCCTTCGTTTCTTGAATGCGTAATTTAAAATTATCAAGTTACACAACAATCTACATCAATGTGTACATACCATATGACACTGTACACGCATATCGTTAAATAATACATTTTTTTTTCAACTTTTTTTGAATAACCATTAGCCTGATTTTCAAGTAATTTATTAACCCCATAAAATTCATTTACCTAAGTGTGGATATTAATCGCGTGATATATTTAAAAAAAAAGCTCTCGTTTATTTAAATAATTTCATATGAAAAAATTTATTTAAATTGAATAAAAATAATAATTTTTCATATTGACTTGGGATTTATGATTTTTGGCAAATATTTTGAATAAGATTTTTTTGATTTCTTTTTTTTATTTTTTTTTTTTGTTTTTACATATTAAAAAAAAAAATATATATAGGATAGATTACGATGACAGAGATATCATATGAAAAAAGACAGAATAAAATATTTCCGTGTCTCATAAGTCACGGCAATGACTCTGTTTTTTATTTATTTATTTTTTTTTTTTTCGCGACACGTGTGACGCACGGTTTTCTTACTCGTCTTTGAAGCAAAAATATTATTTATTTGTACATATTTTTTTCTATACACAATAAGCCTATATATGAATTTATTCATTTCATATTTTTTTGGCTCAATAGAGGTACAGAGATTTCAAATAAAAATACTCAATTTACTTGATTTGTTTGATTTTCCATATAAATATTTTTCATATTTTTTGTAATATTTATTGTTGTTATGATTTTTCATACGGAAATTCGTCTTGTTTATATTAAATTATATATTTGAGACAGTTGTCTTTGATAGATTGATGTTATCAAATTGAAAATATAGTATTTTAGAGAAAAAAAAAAAAAAAATATTTATATATCAAGTGCAGGTTGTGATTATGAGTGACCTCCGATTGTGATTGATTAAATCTGGAAAAGTACGTTTATGATAAGCTCTTAACTGATATCCTTGTTGAAATAATTTTAACAATTTATATTCAATTATTTTATATATATAATTTAGAAGACAATTAATTTTAGACTGCAGATTAATCAATTATTGTAGCTTTGCTTTGTGATAAAAGCAGCTGGGACATTCATCTCTCTATTCGAGTAAATTGAGTTATATATTTGTCATCATTATCTATCAATGATGTTTTATCATGTCAAATATTTTTTCTGTCACACTACTACACATCTTGACAATGCCAATTTAGTCACACTTGCCATCATTCATAATATATTTTTAAAGCTGCCAAAACGAATTGAAATAAAAACATTTACGAGTTTTATTTGCCAGACATGAACAACAACAATAGGAGAAATTTAAAAATTAATAGTCAACAATAGTCAATGAAAATAATAACAAATTATCATAATATTAAATTGATAGTATATCATGAAGGTGTGTTGTGTTTCATTCATTAATTCACCACGTATTTTATTTTTCACTTGAAGTTTTAACAACAAACTTTTCAATTTTTTTTTTTTTAATATAATATAAATTTTATTTTGTTTTTTTTTTTTTTTTTTTTTTAATTTAAATTGTCTTTATAATATTGAAGATAAATGAAACTCGATTTTCTAATCTTATCAATGAAATATTTTACAAATTAAAGTTAAAATCAAGTTAATAATATTTTTCAACTTCGATATTTTTATTTTATTTTTATTTAAAATATAAAAAATTATTTAAATGTTTTTTTTTTTACATTTAAAATTTAATTATTATTATTATTATTTACATAGCAATTATATAAGTCATAAATTTCGGTAAGACTTTGTTGAATTTTTAAATTGACTGATACTTGAAAAAAATTTTAAAAAATAAAAAAAGAACAAACCCCTGATAAGAAATAATAAAAAAAAAAAAAAAAAAAAAATTTCCTGTTCAAATTAAAAAGTGATAATTAATTTTATCTAAGTTTAAATGCCTTAATACGACTTGAACAGCAAAAAAGTATACAAATTATCAAAAATTATACAGCGTAATCAATAGAAAAAAAAAAAAAAAGTAAATAGACTGTATGAGAAAGCATTCAAAGCATTGTAATACAATAAAAAGTGAAAAAAGAAAAAAAAAAAAAAAATCAAAAAAAATGATAAGTGAGTGTTATCGCCTGGGGGACTTGACGGAGGTTATCATTCTTGCCACGGTTGCCACGTCCTTCGATGTTTCGTTGTCATGCTATTTACCAATGTCTCAATGTATATTTATCATTATGACAAAATAACGGTTCAATGAATATCCTAATTTACCATAATTCAAATTAACAACAATAATAATAATTAAATAATAATACTATGTATATCTATCTACTAAAATGAGAGGAAAAAATTTGATAAAATTATCCATTTAAATTTGTGACAGCATTATATCTTTGAATGATTTGAATGATAACAATTAGAATTAATTATTAATATTTTTTAGAAATACATTTCATTGAAAGGGTAATAATTTTGTGACACCCTTTTTCTCCACCCAACCCCCTGTTAAGCCCCTTATAGAAATGAGTGAGGCTCTAAACAAGCGATAGCAAAACACAAATGGGCAACTTGTTGCTGATGTTCAGTGGGCTTTTTTGATACGTCATCTATTGGTATGGGTTATTCCGTATTTTTTAAATATATTTATTTCTTTCACTTGTAACTCTGTTTCGTAAATACAACTGCGGGCGTTTATTGCACCGATAACGATAAATCAAATGAGATCAACTTGGCAAAATGTATAGTAAAAAAAAAAATAAAAACAGGCCAAGATAGAGAGAAAAGAAAATTATTATTAATCCATTATATTTTTTTATTTGTTTTGAAAAATAATAAAAAAATTATTTTCTAAATTTTTAAATTTATTTTATCAAGATTCAAGTTGCATTTGAGATATTTTCGCACAGATTATATCTTAATTTGCCAAGTTTTGGTAGACTTCCAATAACTTTTTTGAAAATTAATTTTTTTAACTGATTTTCACACGGGGTAATATATTTTTTAACAGAGAAAATTGAATTGTGAAATATGAGAAATATTTGTTGGCTTGTTTGCCAAATATTTGGCTTTGTAAAATTTTTTTAATCATTTTTTTTAATTTTATTTTTAAAACGTTATTTATTTATTAGACTGTATAGTATATCCAAATTGGTACTCTCATAATAAAAATATATTTTTTCTTTCCATTACAATTTGCTTAAAATGAAAAATAATAATAAAATTTTTCAAGTTGTGAAAGAGAGAAAAATTAAAATTAATTTATGAAACTTCTACAAATAGACAACACTGGGCCTATGTTTTATTTAAATATTTTTATTAGTTACCGGAAAAAGTTGATAAAAAGATGATAATAATTAGTATTCTTAGAAAAAACATTAATAAATAAAATTGATAAATATATTCAAATAATTTTTATATTTAAATGAAAAAATAAAAACGATACTTTCAACAAATTTCACACCAAAAAAAAAATAACATTACATATTAAATTAAATGCTGAAAAAGAAGAAAAAAAACAAAACAATATTTTACGATTAATATTATGTCATCAATGTAAAAATTATTCGGTAAGGTCATGAACAAAACTCACATCAGTGAGTAAAAAAAAATATCTAAATTTAACGACAAATTTATGTTGTTAAAAAATACAAAAATTAATAATAATAAATAAACAAATAAAATATATTCTCGTGTGTTTTTAACAATAAAAAAATTTCATAATCCAAAATTAAATTTCTTTTTAAAATAAAACCGGACAAGTTAAAAAATTTATTTATTTTTTTTTTTGTTAAATATTAATATGACTTTTATAATTTACACTGAATTAATTTTTTTATAAAAAATTTCTCATTAATTTTATTAAACTCCATTAAACTACTTGTATTTATCATCATAATAATTTGGCTTTATAATAATTTTTAAATTTTTTTATTAACGATCAATCGGTTTCTTTTTAATTCAACATAAAAATTAAAAGTATTTAACATATAAAAAACAAGTGCAATAATATTTTCATTAAAAATCCATTAAAAAAAAAATTAAAAATATCATCAAACTTAAATACATATTTCAATGTTAAAAAATTTTATTAAAAATATATTTATTTCATTAACTTTTAAACACGCAAAAAACGAAAAAGAAAAAAATTATTTATTATTATTTCATTAGTTTCATATAAATACATTTTGTAATATCGAAATTAAATTTTTTATTAAATCAAATTATTATTTATCATAAAAATATTGGAAAAAAAGAAAAAGAAAAAAAAAATCAAAAATAATATAATTTATTGTTATTTCATTGGTGTCTGTCGGTGGTTTGATATTAAAAAAATATTTATATAATTCAAGTATATATATATAATTATATTGAAAGACAAAATTGGAGGGCAAATAAAAATTGCAAAGTAGCATGGCGTGTTTGCAGTGTGTGTGTGATGATGCAAAATGACGTCAAACATGCAACTTGTTCTTTAGCTGCTGTGATGTTGCACTAACGATTCTTTCAATCGGATGCTCTTTAAACAACTAATACTATTACTCACATACTACATACTCAATATACGTATTAATACTTTTTTTTTAAATTTATTTTCTTTGCTTCATTTAATGTCACTTACAACATATACACGCATGTCATGTTAAATGATCACAGCGGTTCTCCGTTTTGTTGATATTCATAATAAAATTTATTAATAACGACGACATATATATCAAAAAAACCTCTCCGACAATTTTGATGCGCAAAATATTGCCGTCAACAAAATGACGTTTCACATCTAAACGCATAAAATTCAAGGATATTGTACTTTGATCGTTATTTTTTTTAAAATTCTTTATAAATTTTTTTATTTTTTTTTTTGAATTTTTTTTTATAAATTTTATATTTTTATAAATATAAATATTCAGTTTTATTTATTTTCTTTATCTATTTTCTATATTATTAAATTTAAATATTTTATAATTATTACTATTAATTTTGTTTGTTTTTATTTTTCTTTTGTGATAATGCCAGATTGTTTGGTTGTTTATGATGTTTGTTATTTGTTGATAAACAAGTTATTTATTTACTCAAAAAATAATAATAATAAACAAAAAGAAAATAGAAAATTCTAATTGATTTTTGAATGATAATAATTTGTAATAAATTTGAAAAAAATTATATTTTCCATCAACTTAAAATTCAATTAAATAGCATAACGTGTTTCGTAATATTTTTACTCCAATTATTTTGATAAAAATCAATCCAGACAATCCATAGACAGTCTGAGTTATAAAAATAGAAAAAAATATAAATATAAATTAATTTTCAAGTTCAAGTAAATCCTATATGCTCACATATTAAAACGATGATCGCATAGTAAAATAAAATAAATAAAAAAAGTTACAAAAATTTACTGGAACACGCAGACGCATATTGTCCGAGGTTGATCCTCAAGGTTGAGACGTCTGACGTCAGCAAAAAATCTTCCTCTGCTTCACCTTCAAATATCATATGCACATTAATATATCTATATTATACAAATACTCCTGTTGAAATAAAATCCAAGACTATATAATTTTTTTAAATATAAAAATTTCTACATGTCATCACCACCACCATCACCATCACCATCACCACCAACAACACTACCTACTCATATCCGCTAAAACAGAATTTTTTTTCCGGTCCAAATAAATAAATCAATACAAAAAAAAAAATTTTAAAACCATTTATCATTGACATCTGACAAATCCAAGACTTGATAAGAAAAAAATTAACAAGCCGATTTTACAATATAACAATAATTTAATATAAAAAAAATTTTTTTTAAAAAATCCATTGATCGATTCGCGAGAGAGCGAGTCTTGGGGAAACATAAAATCGTGGAATATTTATGAATATATTAACGAGATACATGAGACAAAATATATTCACATAAAATCAAAGTATAATTTATATTAAATAAATAAAAAATAGGATCAGGTGGACAGGTGCATTAATATTCACTAGGAATTTTAGTTATTTACGCATTTATTTACGTGCATGCTCCAGTACACTTGAAAATTTAATATTTATCTCGTATGATTGAACACGCAAAATTTGTATTTATGACATATTTAATATTAAATAGATATCTATATGTTACACACATGATTGGTAAAAGTACTCGAAATATAAAATTGATAGAAGAAAACAACTAATTCACTGCGTGTACAGAGAAATTAATATTCAATTAATTTATTTTCTATAATGTATCATTTTGATTGAATAGATAATTTTAAAATTAATAAAAATTATTTTTTATTTTACATTAATAACATATTATTTAAATTGTTTAAATTATTTATCAATTGAAAATTTAATTTTTAAGTTGGTTCAATTTTAACTAACTGTTGGAAAATAATTTATAAATTATTTTTACCATTTTATTTCATCAGGTATTTAAGCTAAAATGTTGAATAATTAAAATGACGAATTATGTTATTGAAAAATATTTTTGAAAATATTAATAATAAATTTTGCAATTTATAAATAATTAAAAATCTTTGAATATTAATTTTTTGTATACATTTTTGCTGCTGCAGTGAATTTTTTTTCTTTTCATAAAATAATAATACTGGCAATAAAAAGGGTTGATTTTTTTTAACAGCTGTTCAATAATTTTTCTGATGTCACACAATTATTTGATAATATTTTATGTTCTTTGTCAAAGGCTGAATAATTTTATGAGGGTTTATTATGGGGAAATGAATAAATAAACTCTATCAGTTGTAGATTTAATCAAACGAAAGGGCTGAGTGTATCTAAAATCTGAATTTATCCTTTTTTTTTTTCAAATGAAATTGTTCATTTTGTAATAATAATAAATCGTCCAAATTTTCTATTTTATGAAAATCATTGTTGCGCTACTTTTTTTTTTTTTTTTTTTGTGAGACCAATCTCAGCTGCTTTCATCTGGGCAACTTCGTTTATATGCAAATACAAAAATAAACGAGTTGATCGAATTTTGCCACAGACACCAAGCCAATATCACAACGCAATATGGTTTTTTTTTTTCCTTATTTTTTACCTATACATATAGTAATTTCTATTTTATTTCTAAAAGACAAAAATATAATATATAAAGCCATTTTCAAGAACATAAAGCTACTTTATTTGCGGCATATATTTTTTTTTTTTGTGCATCTACCTGTTTTTCTAATTTTTACACTCCAAATATAGTTATTTCAGAAGAATCCATTTTTTTTTTCCTTTCTAAAACCTATATCAATGGAATCGTTGGAGACCTAACGGTATATTTTCCCTTTTTCTCAAGAGTTGTTCTTGTTATTTCATAATTTTTATTTTGCACAATATTCTTTATTGAGTCGTAATATTTTTTTTTATATTTTTTGAGGTAAAAAATTATGTGTTTTAAATTAATGTGTGTGGGATGTGTAGATGTTGGCTTTCGTGGTAATAAATAATTATCTTTGAGCACGTCATTGCAAAAAAATCAAAGTGACCCATCTTTTTGAATAAATTTACAATAAATAATCAAATGTAGATCTGCAATTATCAGATCAGTCGTTTTTAAAAATTTTTTTTTTTATTATCAAGCTTGCATTGAATAACTACAAACAAATATCTATCACCTGATGATAACAATTTTAATGTTTATATATTTTTTCTGTATACACCTGATGATGGACCCTTTGAATAATTTATCATCATAAGAATTTAATGACACAGTCACTCTCGATGTGTACGTATAAATTTTATTCCTATTTTTTTCTATTTTAGATTATTCAGTTTGATTAAATATGAAAAATTTGTATGTCATTAAATTGTATATATAATTTGCCTATATTAATAATTTCTGTATCATTTTTTTTCTATTCAACTTTTTTTATTTGTTTATATAATTTTTATTTACACTAAAAAGTTGAATGTATGTAATGCAAAGGTGCTTCATCGTTGTTCATGTTTTTTTAACAGAAAAAAAAAACTAGATTAATATTATAATTATTATTTTCATTTGAATTAAGGCCGGCGATAGTTAGTAGACACGACGAATCACAATAAAGTTACATAAGGAGATTACACAGAATACTTGTTGAAGCATAAATTCACAAATGATATTAACATTAACATCAAAGTGTGACATTCAAATGAAAAATGATTATTTTTACTTTTTTCATATGAATAAATATGTATTCTATGAATTGTAAAAAATTAAAAATTGTACATTTTTCATAGTCACTTAGAGGAGATAATGTATATCAAAATTTCTGAATATATAAAGCAATTCTTCCTGAATATTATGGATATTTTGAATTTTTAATTGGAATTCTGGTTCTTGAATAAATAAATACAGTAGTAGGGTCAGGAAGTACTTCCTACATAACTAACTTAGTGGATACTTCCATGTTCCTAAGTTCCTAAAAACTAAACAAAAAGCTAGAAATTTATGAAAATTTGTGGATATATAAAGCAACTTTTCGCGAATATTTTCTATATATTAGTTTTTCAATCGAAGTTTTCCTTGTTGAATAAATAGACAAAGCACAAGGGTCTAATAGTACTTCCTATTTCACT
>JAPYYR010003517.1:0-10915 GCA_030523065.1 Aphidius colemani | reverse complement strand
ACGGGCCATAGCAATTTTTTCTGGTGAGCGCCACCTACTGGTATTTTCAACTTTTCGCTTTGTACCATAGTAATTTCTAAATTATATATATGAAATATTTACGAAGCCAATGTAAATTCCAAAAGAGCAAATATTAATATTCGATGAGACAAATAGTAAATTTTACAATGTAAAAATTAAAAAAAAATTGATACATTCGAGAAATCTGTTTGAAACAAGCAAATTTTAAAATAAACAATTGTAAATTTTACAATTGTTATGAATTTTTTTTACCCTGCACCGTGCCTCCCACGCAAAGGGGGGGGGCACGCTGCAGGGTAATTAGATAGTTATTAAATAGATATTGTAGAATAAATAGATAGTATAAAGTAGTAGAATGAAAATTAAATAAATTCACAGACAACATTTAGGCAGATATCACATTAACATAAACAATATGAGAAATGATAACGATATTTTACATTCATTTTTTAGTAAAAAAAAAACCTTGAGATGTTAAAGTTATAACTGATGAATATTCAATAACTTTGTGATGAAAATAAAACGTAATTTAATATCATTCACTTTAAATAAAACAGATTAGACATTTCGCCGTTGAAGTTCATCTCACAACGTCTGACACACACTGACACACCGATAATCGACTATCGACAAAGGTCTGGATCTTCTAGATTCTCCAATGCGCAGAACAACTGACGCGTAGTAACTTAAATATATTTTTGCTATAGTACATTGCAAATTTCACTTAACACATTTGAATATAGACTTTTGAGTACTGCAGTTGGTAACAACGAGCATCGCGAGAATGACCTGATACAAAATTGCTATGGTACATTGTAAATTTTAGATGAAGATATTCTAATTTTTTCAACACAACATTGTAAAAACATTATGTACAGCAAGTTCAATAATACACGCAAGCAAAAATTAAACGCTTGTAGTAAAGATTTCATGTTACGTTGCAGTTTTTATTTTATTCAAAGTAAAAAATCAAAGTCTCAAATATTGCTATGGTCCATTGCAATTTTTAAATGACAACTTTGTTTTTTTTCGTAGTATTTACTGTAAAAAATATAATAGTTGACCCATGTTTCTCAAATACTGTGGGACCATAGTAAAATTTACTGAAAATTTTTATTCGTGTAGCTAAATAAATAACTTTCATAATTTGTATAATTAAAGTTTAATACACAAAATTCATTCAATTTCACTATGGAATTGAAAAATTCCTGTAATCTAACGTGTATTTATTGGTCAGACCCGCGATAATCACGATGTCTAATAGAAAAGAAACCTAAACCACGTCATTTTTACGGGGTGCCGGCGAAAATAACTATATTTAACGTGAACATAAATATTTTTTTCAGGAAAAAGTCCGTTACCAGCTTTTCCACGTTACGTTCATGGGAAATATCATGAGACTCGGCAGAGTCTCTCATTAAAGTTGTTGAAAAAACGAGACTGTCAGGGTAATATGTCTTTCAATGTCGTTTCTATGACATCACTCGTTTACATTCATGGCTTTTTTATTGAACAAATGAAAAAAAAAACAACACTTTTCCTATGTAAATCGAGTCTTCTCTTCCCAATGAGCCTAATCTTGGATTATATGGTGCATTATTTATTGAGATATAGAAATATGATAAATCGGCTGCCCTTTTTTTTTGTAAAACATAAATTTTTTGTCGATTTTGTCCAAATTTTTAAATCACTCAGTTGGCGTCCTGTACTTGATAAATTCGCACGAAAATGTTGGTCACAGTGATCTATCTGCCTAGCAGTATGTCATATGGCAGCGAATGTTTTAAAAAGTCGTAGTGACATACTTTTTATCTTGATTTTTTTAAAATGATTTTAAGGACCTTCAATTTTCATTTCGACAATCTCAATGATAGTTGTCATAAAGGACTCGTTATATCAAAACGTTGTTGACGTCGGTGATGGGTAATCATACAATCATACGTATGATATGTATTATACTACATAAAGTATATGATAGTTAAAAGTGCCCTCTTTTTCCTACTAACTCATTTATTTAACACACACCACTATACATCACTGTAAATAATTGTTTTTTTTTCTATTACACAGCAATGAATAATAAATTACTTGATCGGCATAGTTAATTGATTCGATAAATAAAGGAATAATTTTACAATTATAACTATGCTTCAGAAAATTCCCTCATCAGTTCGTCAGGAAAATATTACAGTGTGTCAACATAAACAACAATGTTAACTTGACAGATCGGTTTCCGACATAGATTTGATACGTTACTCTTGGGAAACGATAAGAAAAATATGTTCGTGATGACAAATTATCTGTGAGATTTAAATTATGTAACCAGTGTATTCATTCGTTATTTTTTTACATCCTCAACAGACTATCACTTTTCTTGGTATTTCATGATGTTTCCTAAAACATCTTGAAACCCTCCTTTTCTAAAAATCATGTGATGGTCTACTACTACATTTTTAACTCAAAAAAAAGGAGAAAAACAAAATACAAAATCAAAAAAAAAAATTTTTGTAAAAAAAAAACTCGTTAAAGTTGTTGATTGGTGTTAGATTAGTAGTTCTGTGTAAACTAAATTTTTATTCAAGAAATGAAAAATTCAAACAAAAGAAGTTAAATAACTTAGAGGAATCAAAGCTGCCTGTGTCTAAGAAAGAAGTCAAAACCAAAAATGATCACGTCTCATCCTTATTACACAAACAAACGCTGCAGTTCTCTTGACAATTCCAAGTTTAGCTTTTTCAGACAACAACTGTCCAGCAAAAATGCAATTCAATCATAAACAATTTTATTTTTTACAAAGAGTCTTTTCTCAATATCAATTATTGTTGTATTATGTAAGCCAATAGGGTTTTACGTTGAAATTATTTCTTAATGTCATATTATTGGGTCAATTTTACAGGGTCCTGTTTGGATAAGGCTAATTTTTCTAAGATTTTTTGGTTTTCACAGGATATTTTATGGAAATATATTCAGAAACTTAAATTATCTTTTCAATAACTACACCTTTCTTTTTAAAGGTACAGCTATTCCCGTTTATCTGGAATCGGGGAAAAAAAAAATTATCGAATTTTTGGACTTTCAATTTTAATAAGGCTATTTTAAGTTCTGTTACTGATTTAAGTTTTCTTAGAGAAAAAATTTCTGTTAAATAAGTGTATATGAAGTCTGTTTCCTAATAATTTGACATTCCTATTGAAAAATTATTTATACTTATATGAAATGATATCGGGTATCAAAATAATGTTGTTGATTATTTTAAGTGGACTTATTTAATTATATTGAGTCTTAGCTGTCTGTCAACCTGAACTTGGAATTGTCAAAAAAACTGCAGCGCTAAGTTTGTTTATGTAATAAGGATAAGACGTGATCATTTTTGGTTTTGAATTCTTTCTCAGGCATAGGCAGCTTTGATTCCTCTAAATTATTTAACTTCTTTTGTTTGAATTTTTTTTTCCTCGAATAAAAATTTAGTTTATACAGAACTACTAATCTAACACCAATCAACAACTTTAACAAGTTTGTTTTTTACAAAAATTTTATTTTTAATTTTGTGTTTTATACATAGTTTATACGGTAACATAAATCGAAGCTGACGTGAATTTCACAAATATGTCTTTATATTCCGGAGGTTTGTGGCTTCCACGTGAAATTAACATGCACGGAGAGAAATATCCTACAAAAATTGTTAAAAAGATACTTAAAAGTTGTTGAATAGAACCACAAAAAGGTGGCAAGATGTGAGTCCAATAAAATATGTGGCGCTCAATCTCAAAATTTGTTTTACCGACCGACGAATTTTGTGGTTCCGGACCACAAAAATTGTGGAGATTTAAAATAAAAATTCTTACGCGTTATACAAACTTTGTTGGACCTTAAAAATTGTGGCGCTGAACAACAAAATTTATTATCCACAAAGCAAAAAATGTTAAAGTGAAAATAAAAATTAGTAAATTGGAAAATAAAAATTATTAAATTGGAAAATGAAATTTGTATAAAGTAGACTAATAAAAATTGTGGTTCTGTTCAACAAATTTTTATAAGAAAATCTAATAAAAAAAAAGAAACAGTCATCTTGCCACTATTTTGTTGTACCAGAACCACAATTTTTGTTGAATATTTCTCTCCGTGTGCAAATTGATTAAAAAGTATAGGTATTGATATTTAGTTATTGCGTTATTAATATGAATATAACTTTGCAAACGATTGTAAACAATTTCTATTTTCTTCCAGTTCTATGTACTAACTGGTAATGAAATGTACACTGTAAAAAAAAACTTCTGAATTTTAGAAATAAACTTCTTGGCAAAAAGTGGTTTGGAGTCTTAAATTTATAAATACGGTTTTCACAAAGATAGAAGTACATCATGCATTTCAAAACTTTTAAAATCGGCATGTCCCATGATTTGGCGAAAAAAGTTCAATGGGACAAAAGAAAAATGAAAACAGCTTACAGTGATTAAAAAAACTAAAGAAAAAAATAATAAATAGCCGCTTGTAGACAGTCATTGAATTTTCATGTATTTCACTTTTAGTTGAAATTTGTTAGTAAAAAACATTTGTCAGTGATTAAAAAAAAATAAAACGACACTTACCGACACATATCGAAAATTTTAAATTTTACCGGAGCTTACCCAAGACCGGAACCGAAACGGAACAAGACTTGACGACACAGGGACCAAACCGGGACAGAACCAGCAATTTTTAAGTTGAGACGAAACCGGTACGGAACTCATCTAAGTTCGGGACTGTTTCGATATGTGACCAGCCCTATGCAATTGTATTCAGTTGGGATATTATTTGAAAAAAAAAAAAATTCCATAAAAACACATTTTATATTAAATGCCCCATCTCCCAGGTAGAAATGAAAGTCAATTTGACGATAAAATTTAACGTCAATTTGAGTTCAAAAATGAAAAATTTGACTTAAGATTGACTTTTAGTAATATAGCGTGCCTGTCAATACAATACAAGAAAGTAGTTCTCAATGTTACTAATTTATAAATAAATACGTATCATTTATTGAATAATTCAAGTTAAAATAAAATTTTATTAAATTGAGTGTTTTTGCTTAATATGAATTCAAAGTAATTAAAAATTGATAAACCAAAGCACATCGTGATGGAAATTGTTATTCTGGTGATGAAAATGATAATATGGGTGACAATGACCCTACAATAAAATTTATAATTCAAATTTGTAATTGGGAATGTTTTTATACTTTTTGTCTTTGTCTCTTACTTAATTTATTAGATAGTAAATTCAAGAACGGAACTTTCAAGTGATCCCGAGTGAAAAATACTTTATAAACACTCAAAAGGACTGAAAAACTTTATTTCGGGATAAATTAAATAATTACACAAAAAAATAATTTAGAGAATCCCTGCTATCGTCTTATGGGCACCGGTACGCCATCTAGTATAATATGATTCTAAGTCAACAAATCTCACTTTTGAGGTCAAATTAATGTCTGAAATTGACCTTACATTGACGTCGGAAATTATTTGACAAATAAGTCAAATACTGACTTACATTTCTACCTGGGCTCACACAAATAATTTTCCTACCCGGGATCGATCTCTTGATTTTTTAGTTGCTAAACCAATGTTCTAACACGCGATGTCATTTCTACAAGTTGGAAGTCGATGAAATTTCGTTCACATAAGCAACAAGTTCTATTTACAAAGTATAATTGATTTGTACGCATAAAAAAAACGTCCAGTATCTTCGTTTTATTAATTGACATTATATTATATGTGGAAAGCTTTTCATTTCTTCAAATTGAAAAAAAAAAGACCGAAGGACGAAAGTCTCAGGAATGGATGTTGTTAACCAGCCAATTTATAAATAAATAACTTAGAGCCAAAGCCAGTAGCTGGTTAACAGCATTAATTCCTGAGCTCTATTTGCCATAAGTTTTTTTTATATTGAAATAAATAAATTACTCAATTAACGTTGTTAACCGGCTAAATATTTTAGATGAATTATTTATTTGAAAATTAGCTCGTCAGCAACATCCAATCTTGAGCTCTATTTGTCATTACTTTTTTTTTTTTTTAATAAATAAATTTAATGATATGGATTGGATTAATGTTAGTGAGCGTGGTTCAGCTGCAACTAAATTCCTTGGCAAAATATTTTATTTGAAAAGTATAACCGGTTAACAACGTTAATTCCTGAGCCATTTGTCCTTCAGCTTTTTTTTTTTTAAATAAAAAAATGAGAGATAGCTAAGGTAGAAATCTAGCCAAATAAATAAATAAGTGATATTTGTTAATAACTATTTGAAAAATAACGATTCAATGATTTCGATTATATTGCTGCGCCTAATCGTTTCAAGTCCACGGTAATTAATTCTTTCGTGGTTTTTTTTTTAATTTTTAAAAATAATTTAATTAAATTATTGAAATATCAATAATCAATTAATTGATTTATAAGCAAGTGCCAGGAGTTGGGCTTTCAAGGTCGCTATGGGAACCTAGTAATTTATTTTAAAAAGTAGAACAATTTTTGACAGCTTAGGGTTATCAAATATGTTGGTATTGAAAAATTATACATGTGTTCAATCAAAATTATGACAGATGGCATTAGTGTTTCTGACTTTGCGGCCGTATACGGTCTGTTGGTTTTTTGAGGTAGCGGAAATTACGGTGACACCCAAGATAAAAAAATTAGCCGTAAAAAAAAAAATAAATATATTTTTGACGAAAATCAATGTCTTATACTCGAGATTTTTTCAATGATTTTTTTATAATTAGTGATTGTTTATAAAAAATGACAGAGTGAGTAGTTTATAAAATTAAAAGAACTACAAAGAAATCATTGAATGAGTTTTATTGGCTGAACAACTTGTAGGAAATTTTCTAACGAATTCTTTGATTATAACACAAGATTTTTTAAATAATTATTTAACTAATTGATCAAGATCCCCACCATTATAACTTTTATTTTTTAAATTTTTTTTTGCCGTGTGCATGCGCACTTGTGACGATAGAGCATAAAACTTGACTAAGACTCCCTTATTTTTACCATCATTCTTACTAAATCTGGTAGATGGTAGCACTTAACAATTCTAGCACTTAAAACAGTTTGTTTATTTTTTTTTGTTCATTTTGTAAATTTTGAGGTTGAATTGTTGTAAAACAAAATAAAAAGAGTTATCAAAGTTCATAATACTACTTAATTTTATAAATATTTTTTTTAATTTTTTTATTTATTCTTTTTTTATACTAAATAACTGTAAAAAAACTATGTATGAAAAAAAAAAATTCCAAAACTAGAGTTTTAACATTAATGTATAAATTATAAATATATATCTTATCGAGCAAAAAAAAATTTTTTTTAAATGGGAAACTTTGCATTTGATGTAGATAACGTTTTACCATCAAATTAATCACGATATTAACACGTCATCCAACCGGAGTGTTGAAAATTTTTAATTTTCAAAGGGAACGAAATCGTTACTAATGATTTTTCTTTTTAAACTTCTCAAAATTTTTGGACATAGCAAATCTATTTTACCTGAAATATAATAATCATTTTACGAACATCGGGGCTTCGAAACTTTTTCGATTTTCTTGAAACGAAGTAATATTCTCCTTAATCAAGAAAAAATTTTTGTCAGTGTAAGTTGCCCAAAATTATTTTACTTTTGAAAATCAATTACTAGGTTTCCATAGCGACTTCAAAAGGCCAAGTCAAAAAACAAACATCCTGGCCTTGTTCATTACTTATATACACAAGAAGAAACGCATATGCGTATCAGCAGCTCTGTATACGAAACAGTTCGGCGCGTATTTCATTCTTTCGGATGATTTTTGAAAATTTTATTTCTTTCAATAACTGAAAACAGTTGTTAAAAACAGTGAACTTGAATTTCAGTAAATACAATTGTGTTTCACGGATTCCAAAATTAATTGTAATAATTTTTATTTAAAAAAGCAAAGTTTGAATAATTGTCAAAAATTATAAAGTTCAAATCTTCCTAAGATTAATTTTCATTGTATATTGGGAATAATTAAAGAAAATAAGTAAAATAAAATCAAAACAAAAATTCTTAATTTTTATAATCAAAAGTAACTTATTTTTTCCTTTTTTAATAAACAAAAGATGTAAAATAGAAAATATAATTGAAAATAATTAGGTTGTTTTTTCAAAATGCCAAAATTAAATTTACAAACTATCGTAAAATATAACCACCTGATTTTTTTTCATTTATATTTTTTATTTAACATATTTCGTTCATTGAAAAGAAGAGAAATGAGTTACTTTTTTTTATAAAAATTAAGAATTTATGTTTTAATATTATATATTTTATTATCGACTCTGGCGACGAAATTGATTTTATTTTTTCCTAAAGCCTACAACTAACTGGATTCGAACCCATGACTTACTGATTTCAAAGCTGACACCTATCC
Organism: Aphidius colemani; assembly: GCA_030523065.1. Classification (NCBI taxonomy): domain Eukaryota; kingdom Metazoa; phylum Arthropoda; class Insecta; order Hymenoptera; family Braconidae; genus Aphidius; species Aphidius colemani. The sequence goes on along the minus strand of JAPYYR010003517.1, from coordinate 2,483 downwards.
ACCTATTCATGAGCGTTAAGCTATACGGAACGAAAATGTTTGTCCTTATGGACGATAAGGGTACTGAAAAATAATTTTCAGAGTTTTGAATACATTTCGATTAATAAAATAGAAATAAAATAAAAAATCAACAAGTAGTAAATCAAAAAACAAACATTAATAAGTTTATAGTTAATTTTAATAGATTATTAATTTTACGCAATCCTAAATTATTGTCATGTATACATTTTCATTGCTTATTTATGATTATTTATTTGAAACTATAAAGATTATTTTTCAGTGCACTTATCATTCATAAAAACTTCTAAGAACAAAAGTTCTCCCCCATGGAATATTTTTTTAGAATTTGTTTTATAAAGTTTGAGCAAAAAAATGGAAAAGCTATGTAAAAATTTTTTATAAACTTTTCGTAAAAATTTATAAACTTATTTCAAATATTTCAAGTACGGGCTTCTTTCCTCTCCTCCTCCTATGAATTTATTCTTGAGTAGAATATTCTTTTCTCATGAACTCGATGTCTTTTTTGTTCCGACTATTTTTGTATTTTTTTTACCTTGCGCGGGATTTGAACCTACAATTTCTAGAAATCCAATACCTCCGCCTGAGCTAGGTCAACCACGGGCACGAAATAAAATAGAAGATTATTCGATTTGCGTTAGTGACAAGATATTTTTGGCTACGAATCATGACATTAACAAATATCAATGAAACTACCGTTATTTTTTCTTTTTACTTAACTTACTAGAAAATAATAATGGTAAAATTTTATTTAAGTAATGTCAATAATTATTTGGAAAATATGAAACGTTTCGACGAAACAAAAGAGTAGTGTTCTATAGTAATTTGGTAAATATTACTATAGTAAATTTTCCTGCCAGATGACACCAGTATTTATTGTAAATCGAGCGTGTTGATAACCTCTCTTCTTACTATTCCTATTATTTCTGATTCATTCATAAATCTAAATAAAAGTTCATGAAAAATAAGATAATTATGTAATAGACTTGTTAATCGAAATCAAAAAAAAATTTTCGAATCATGAAAAAAAGGTCTTGGTTTGAGACAAACTATCATGTTTTTAGAAGTATACTTCTTGGATTATGAACAGAAGGTCTTGGTTCAAGGCGTATACTGTTCATGTTTTTAGAAGTATAGTTCTTAAATTGTGAAGAGTTGTGTCTCGGTTCAAGACAATATCTTTTTCATTCATGAATATGTTTTCTTCAATTATTGGAGATTTAAAAAAAAAATAAAAATTATAGAATCAAACTTTTTTTATTCTGTAATTTTTTTTCTCACCGTTTTTTTTCTTCTACTTTTCTGTACAAGCTAATTTTTTCCTGCCAAAGATATATATATATATATTTTTTTTATTTCCAATCGCGGGACTTGAACCTGTGACCATAAATACCCTAACTAACTATATAAACCTAAACTTGTACCTTAGCCCGCTCGACCACGCGCGCGATACGCGTACTCAATCTAATTATAGACTTTTTTTATTAAATGTGATGGAAAACTATGAATTTTCGACTATGAAAATTTCAGTCGATAGGTGGCGGATTTGTCTCACAACTTTTCACTAGCCAAAAATATAACTCGAATCTTCAAGTACCACTGTATTCTAAAATTTTAATCAGAGTTCGCTCATCGTCAACTTTACCTCCTCGATTTTGAGGCTCGCTCGAGGTGTTTCAACTACTCGCGAGTATGAATAAGATTATCCTCGAATTTGGATTTTTTTATAGTTCTTTCGATTGATTTCTCCGGATTTCTCTGTCATTCAATCAAAATGATTTTAAATTTTATTAAAGTTGAAATAGTATGCCTTCGAATGTAATGTCCGCGGAAATTAGGTTTTTTGTTTTTTTACTGAAAATTTCCATTTTGAAATTAAGGAATTTTCAGCTGTGCGTAAGCAATAAAGTTTTTTCAAGAAAAAAAAAAAACAATAAAAATAAATGAATGAATTGGTAACGTTTGTTTGGGCATGTGGCCCTCGTTACCCGTTGAAAATTAAAAATTTTCAATACTCCGGCTAGGGCCATGGTTATTATTTATTATTGTCGTAAAATTATAATTTAATGATGTATCAACAATAACATTTTTCAAGAATAAAAATAAGTCTTTATTTTGATTTTATTACGTTCCTACCGGTATTTTTTCGGAAAATTATATTGAAAGTTGTTCGCGACGTAAAAACTTTGTATTCAGCTAAGAAAAAAAGCTCGTCTTAGAAGTTAGTTCTATAGTGCATATTTCCTGAAAAAATAGTACCATTTTGTGTGAGAATTTTGGATGTTTTTTTTTCGTACGGAAACTATTGGTCGTACAGAAAAAAATCGATGATGCGGGCGATAGAGTTTTCAGAAACGCATTTTTTGAGCATAATACGAAGTCTCCATCTTGATTCTATCGAGAGTTATTCGTTGCGCCGTTTTATATCGTTTTTTCGGAACACGATATCTCGGGTGATAATGAAC